>JBBYHO010539024.1:0-60999 GCA_038382025.1 Adansonia gregorii | reverse complement strand
TCTTGATTCCTTTATCCCTAGGATACCTCAGACTATGTCCCTTGATGCCACATCTTTGTATTTACCTTTGATATGATCCCTAGGCCTTCTTGATATCCTTAAAAGCTTTTTCGCGATCATTGTCCCCTCTTACGTCGATGCTCCAGATTGTTAAAAAAAAAAATTAGCCCGGACAAAATAAGGTGTCTACAGGTTTTCCAAAGAATACGAAATGTAATTTTCAAAAACTTAAGAGCATTTTTGTAATTTTGCTCATTGAGACTCTTTTATGCTAAAGGTGAGCATTTTAGGACTTTTTTACCTTTTTAAGGTCACTTTACTATCTATTAGGGTTACCGAGGCACTTTCATGTCGAAGGTATGCCTTAAGGGCATTTTTGTCATTTTGCTCGTAAAGTTGCTTTTATGTCGAAGGTGAATATTTAAGATTGGTTTAGCCTTTCAAGATCATTTGAAGGTCTATTAGGGCTACCGGGGTACTTTCATGTCGAAGGTATGCACTATGGGCATTTTGATCATTTTGCTCACTGGGATGCTTTTACATCGAAGGTGATTTTTAGGATTGGTTTAACCTACCAAGATCATTTTAAGTTTTTTAGGGTTACTGGGTTACTTTCATGTCGAAGGTATGCTTTAGGGGCATTTTGGTCATTTGGCTCATCGGGATGCTTTTACATCGAAGGTGAACTTTTTAAGATTGGTTTAGCGTTCCAAGATCATTTTAAGGTCCATTACGGTTACCGGGGTACTTTCATGTCGAAGGTATGCCTTAGGCGCATTTTGGTCATTTTGCTCACCGGGATGCTTTTACATTGAAGGTGAATTTTTAGGATTGGTTTAACCTACCAAGATCATTTTAAGGTCCATTAGGGTTACCGCGTTACTTTCATGTCGAAGGTATGCCTTAGGGGCATTTTGGTCATTTGGCTCATCAGGATGCTTTTACACCGAAGGTGAATTTTTTAGGATTGGTTTAGCCTTTCAATTCATTTTAAGGTCCATTAGGGTTACTGGGGTACTTTCATGTCGAAGGTATGCCCTAGGGGCATTTTAGTTATTTTGCTCACTGGGATGCTTTTACGTCGAAGGTGAATTTTTAGGATTGGTTTAACCTACCAAGATCATTTTAAGGTCCATTAGGGCTACCAAAGTACTTCCATGTTGAAGGTATGCCTTAGGGGCATTTTGTTTATTTTGTTCACCGGGATACTTTTACGCTAAAGGTGAAGTTTTAGGATTGGTTTAACCTACCAAGATCATTTTAAGGTCCATTAAGGTTACCAGAGTACTTTCATGTCAAAGTTATGCCATAGGGGCATTTTGGTCATTTTGCTAACAGAATATTTTTATGCTAAAGGTAAATTTTTTAGGATTGGTTTAGCTTACAAGATCATTTTAAGGTCCATTAGGGTTACCGCGGCACTTTCATGTCAAAGGTATACCTTAGGGGCATTTTGGTCATTTTGCTCACTAGGATGCTTTTACGTCGAAGGTGAATTTTTTAGGATTGGTTTAGCCTTCCAAGATCATTTTAAGGTCCATTAGGGTTACCGGGGTACTTTCATGTCGAAGGTATACGCTAAGGGCATTTTGGTCATTTTGCTCACCACGATGCTTTTACGCTGAAAGTGAATTTTTAGGATTGGTTTAACCTACCAAGATCATTTTAAGGTTCGTTAGGGTTACCGGGGTACTTTCATGTCGAAGGTATACGCTAAGGGCATTTTGGTCATTTTGCTCATCGGGATGCTTTTATGCCGAAGGTGAATTTTTAAGATAGGTTTAACCTACCAATATCATTTTTTTAGGATTGGTTTAACCTACGAAGATCATTTTAAGGTCCATTAGGGTTACCGTGATTCTTTCATGTCAAAGGTATGCCCTATGAGCATTTTGGTCATTTTGCTCACTAGTATACTTTTATGCCGAAGGTGACTTTTTAAGGATTATTTTAGCCTTCCAAAATCATTTGAAGGCCCATTAGAGTTATCGGTATACTTTCATGTCAAAGGTAGACCCTAAGGATATTTTTGTAACTTTGTACTTGAATCATATCTCATGTGAATGTCATGATACTTTCACATCGAAAGCACACGTTAAGAACATGTCCATCATATTATGTCATTCTCAGGTCATAGAATCCGTACTTTTTTATAACAAAATTATTTTTATAAATAAGGCAATGTCTCTTAATTAAATTGATATGTAAGATTCCTACCAGTATATGTGAGAAATTCTACGGATTATTTTAATAGCGAGATAACCTTTTCAAATAAAGAGTCAAGATTTTTCAATTTTAAAACAAAATAAAACCTTTCATATTCCATATGGTTCTTCGATGGGATATGATTGAGAATTTGTGCCCACCTGGTTCCTCGAGAATGTATGAATAATTTTGTGATTTCTAGAAACATTAAGACCCGATTTTCTCGAAATAATAAACTTTCATGATGAAATACTATAAGAATTATAATTAAACATCCAATGTTGAAAACCGAATAAAAATTAAAATTTAAGTTAACAAATGACTAATAAGGTATCGATTTTCAAGCATCATGAGAGGGTCTATCCTTGTGATTGTAACCGACTCACGAATCCTTTTATGTGGTCTCTACTATGGTGGTAGGCCTCGAAATTAGTGTTTTAGGGTTTCGTAACCCTCAATATACATACTCTGATAGGTGATCAATCTCACTTAGCCTAAATAGATTGGTGGTGCCTCCAAATAAATAGTTATTTTGTAATGACTATTTAAGGTTAAATCGAGTAAGTCATTTATCTTGATCACCCAGTCCCCAAAATGAGAAAATGATGATAATGATATGGCATATAGAAATAATAAAATATAAGATAAACTTAATAAATATAGGAGCAAATGCCATTTTAAGTCGGGTTGGTCAGGAATTGTATCCAGGCCACGTTGCGATAAACCCTGTTTGACATAAACCCGTGATGGGTAAGGATTAGGGTACCTCATTAGTTCTTTTCGAACTCAAGGAGCAATTTAAAAACCTATTTAAATGTCTAACCCAAACCTCATTTAATAAACCATAAAGGCTTCACCTAGCTAGAGCCATACCCAGATCTAGAGGATACCAAACTAGGTACACATGCGAGAATGCTTCAACCCTTTACTAATATAATTTGATTTTTTTTAATATCAATAATTGTTTCTTGTATTATTATGATGAATTTTACTCTCATTTATTTCTTATGTTAATTAGTTATGGTATCCTTATTCTATGAAACTGTGTAATTCATTTGTCTATTTCTTTCTACTTATGCAAAGTTCACATTTTTATTTGTTTATATGCTTATGCATTCATAATTTTTACAATATACTAAATCATTCCATTTATTGTATTTTCTAAGCATCATGACATGGATGGTAATATTGAGGCAAGAATCATCACGTTAGAGTACATTTAAGAAGAATTTGGTCATGAAGTCTGAGGAACGGAAAGACTAATCAACAAATTGATAAAAATGGTCAAGAGTCTAAAATAGAAAACTTGCCTAGGAATACCCTTAGCCTTGATGAATTCAGAAAGTTAGAATCTAGGATATTGATGGGAGGCACAACTAAGTGCTTTAAAGGTGATAGTCAGAGGAATGGGACAAGAGATCCAAGAGATAAAAGAACAATTATTCAAATTGACAAAAATTATTAGAGATTTTTTGGGTGATCCCCAAGAATTACCGTTGCTTTCAACCTAACTTTTCACACTCAAAGACTTAAAGACCATACCTAATGAACCATCAAATAAGGATCCTAATCCCTAGCCCATGCACATGATAGATAAAAAGCCACACCTATACAAATTAGTCTGTCTTCCAACCCTGCAAGTCTTTTAAATGCTAGGTAGCCACCTTTTGATGACCATGGAAAGAAAACATCATGAGTGTATCATAAATTCGATCTGATTCCATTAATCTATAAGGAACTATACTCTCTTCTACTTTAAAATTAGCTTGTTGCTCCTGAATATATTCTTCTATACTAACCTTCTTATCTAGAATGATAAAATACCAATGAACATTATGAATACCATGTGGGAATACAAGAGGACTTTCAATAAAAGCATGCAATACCTTTAACATAAAAGTTCAAAAGCTACTTAATGCCAGTGTAATCCAGTTTAAACCAAGTACAAATGTTGTTGCTGAACTTCCATCTCATTTTTGGAGGCATTAGAACATCGAGGGTAATGAAATGATTACAAAGATAGCCTTTTGGTTGCTTGGACTTGTAAATATAGGCTTCATAAATTTAAGGTTTGGTAAATATATGACATGCAAATAAAGTGATCATAGAGGGCTTTGTAAATATAAGGTCTGAAAAGAATGTCTAGGACTTACAAAGATTCCCTAGAAGCAGTAACGTAAATAGAAAAATGAAGTGTTTAGTAAAAGTGGTCTTTTTGTTTCTTGAATCTTGTAAATGTACACCAACTATGAATAAATCAATCAATTTGTTTTGGTTGGTGAAATGATAGTGTAGATTCGTGATTCGAATTCCATAAATTCTTGCCTCTGCAATAATCTTTATGGCTGATACTTAGCTCATTGCTTGACATCCAGTTTATCTTATCAAATACTACTTTATTCATTCATTCATTCATTCTTCTATTTGTTAATTCATACATTAATTTTTCCATTTATTAACATATATGCATGGATAATAATAAAGATAAATGTTGATAAGTTATATGTATTCATACATACTAATTTAAATTCTTTTATCATTTTTTATGGTGAAGTAACATGGATCATTAAATGGAAAATATCACAAACTGAAGTTCGTTAAAGTTACTCAAAACAAACAAGTTTGTTTACACCCAATAAAGAACTATTTATACTTTTGCCAAGGATCTGGGAAGTATGAGCTTAAAGATAATTGGTTAACATTTAATAAATTTAGTCAGTCAAAACTAGCCATCCATATTAACATTAGTGCCCCTTCATAAGTGGAAACTGCAAAAATAATTGAACAAAAAGAATTAATGGTCCTTGACTTTAACAAGAAGGAAAGGTCCCTATAAAAGCAAAACCATGACAAAAAATTTATTATAATTAAAAAGTCTCATATCATACCAACACTTCTACCAGGTATCTGGGAAGTACAAGTTAAACAGTAGTTATTTCAAAGTACCCAATTTTTATCATACCAATACTTTTGTCGGGGATTCAAAGAGTACAAGTTGAATTGTAATTACCTTAAAGTACTCAATTTTTATCATAACAACACTTTTGCCAGGGATTCGGGATGTACAGGTTGAAAGGCAATTAACTTAAGCACTCAAACCTTTAGGAGCCAATCCTACAATACATATTCTTGTTGAACAATGGGTCACAGGTAACATATATAGGATAAGAAAATAATTCTATCACAGCCGATGGTGGTCGAGACCATAGTGAGTCAAGAAAATGAGGAAATCTATTTAGACAATGTTTTTGCCCCTAGCCTTTCATTGTTTAGCAATTTCAATAGGTTTATCCTATACCTCCTAGCCCTTTACATAATTTTTTGACTCTAAGTTCTAAAAGACGAAGAAACTCAGAAGCAGTTTAGGCAATTCGTAGAAGCAAAAAATAAACAAGAGAAAGATGTATCATGCCCCATTGATTTTCTACATCAAGCTTTTTCCTATGCTTGCTTAGAGTTAGACGATCTCTGCCATTCTAATAAAGCCTGAAAATCTCTCTACATAAAGTGGGAATCATGAGCTATTAAAAATTCTAACTTGAATTGCTTGGATGATAACTTTCCATGCCATGAGCTTTTGGATTCATCTTCTTTGCCAAAGAATTTAGTAAAAAGATGGCATGATTAAGATGACAGCAACTAACTACACATCCTGTGGAATTTCTAAGTTTGAGAACTTGGAGATCAATACACTTCTTGAAGTTCCACTAGTTGATCTACAGTTCAGCCCTCAGGGATATCAATCTAGCAAAAATTTGAAGTTAGTGAAGGCCTATCAAGGGTGATTTTTTAAGGGTCATTGACCTTATGGTACTATGCCAATCAAGGGTAATTTGTATCTCGACTTTAAAATTCTATACATTTCTTTTGGAAACTATGAATTATGAAATGAATTTTGATTTGTAAATAGTATATATAGTATCATCGACCATGAATTTTGTTAATAATAATTTCTAATATTTAGGATAATAAGAACATTTTGGAAAAAATTTTCTTTATTAGATGATCACCGTTAGGTGGAACTCCTTCAAAAAGGTCTTTTTTCTTCACATTTATGATTATCCCAAATATTCATAGACCTTTCACCGTCATAGACTTTCCACGCCAACGTGTTTTTTTCCATGGATTCCTTGAAGGTCTTACAAATATGCTCCTAAAAGATTCAAACATCGATAGTTTGACATGTGTTAAAATAGTGATAGTAATTTCAAGATCTCTCTTATTTTGATAGCCTTTTGCCATGACTTCCTTGACACTCTTCCAAAGCCTTGATTTAGGAAGAATGAGAGTAAACATAAACCAAAATTTTTTTTCCTTCTGAACAAAACCTTTGTAAACTAATACCTGATACACAAGATATTAAATTCTAGATGTTTTCCATGCCAATTTGATTTTTTTTCTAAAGGCTTAACCAGTCATTGGTGGTTACAAAGCTGATAATGTTGAGGGATATACCTTAAGCCTTTAAAAAGTTGAGTGCACTAGCATATTATTAAGGTGCTTAAAATGATTTTAGAAAAAAAACAATCATTTTTGCTAGTAAAATGCTTGTCAGTTTAAGTGGCTATGTTTGAGATGAAAAATGGCCTTCTTTCTTTATCCCTTTATAAGAATATAAATTATCTTTTTACGATCCCCTTTGAGCCTTATAATTTGTTTTCTTTTGTTGAATGCTAATTAAGGATCACCCTTCATATTAGGGGATAAATAAAGTTAAATTAGATAGAGCAAATTTCATTTTAAAGTTACAAAAAGACCAATTCAAATATCATAAGGTAAATTTTGAAAATTAAAGAAAGTTTGAGTTTTAAGTTAAATATCCAAAGTAAAAAAAATTAAAGAAAGTTTAAATGTCAAGTTTTTCAAAGAAAACATATCAATATAGTTTGAATTTCAAGTCTCACTGAAGATAAGTGATCCTTGATTCAATTACCCTTAAACATTTGATTTAGGCTTATTTATCCTTTCTTTCTAAACCCTGAACCATGGCCTGCAGTATGTATCTAATAAAGTCCATTTTGATCAACTATAGCTATCTAAGCTATAGGGACATTCCTTAGAAGCTCTTCATAAATTCATCTTTTTGAATGATGTTTTAGTCCTTAATAATATGATGGTGCAAGCTTAGAGGCTTTGGAATTACCCTTGAATGAATAAAGATAGCCACTAACGCAAAGAACCCTTTAGGCTAATTTAGGAATGATCCAAACCCATGAAAATTTCATGATATTAACAAAAAATTAGGCTAAATGCCCAAACATTGGTTCTTTTCAAAATAACCTTTTAGAATTTTTATACCCAATCTTGGGAATTGATGCTTATGAAAAGCCTTCCAAATAAACCCTTTAAAACTTGGTGTTTACTAGCATTAGTTTAATACCTATTGGGCTATTGTATTTGAAGATTACAAAGACGCTATAACTTGATTGTTTACCTTTCAAGGAACTCCTATGAAATGAATGCCCATTTGAATTTGGTCTTGATAAACCTTTACTTTGTTATATCAATTTCTTCAAGAAAAATTTTAGTAGTGCCAAGCCATTTGTGCCTTTAATTTATTTGTTCATCTTATTCAAAGAAGTCCCGAATATTGATCATCAATTAAAAGAAATAGTTTTAACATCATGATAAAAATAGTATATCCATTATCTTTGATATTGAAAAATTCATGGTTGAAATTGTTTTGGAATTTTCATAAATTTTGGTCAAGTAAACTTTTTCCTAAGGTCAGAATGAAAAGGTGATCTCATTTTATAAAACCTGGAATTTTGATGAATTATTTTCATCATTTCAATTAAAGTTTATGAATATGCCTTAAGCAAATATTTATCCAATTGCATAAATTATATCATTGAACTAGTGAACTCTAATCTAACATTTGATGACTTTTCAGGAAAGATTAAATAATTGTATGAACAAATCTATTATCTTCTCACATAATCCTCTGCTAAGTTAGGTTAAAAAGGCTTTAAAAAAGCTTCGATGGTGCTATTCAAAGCATTAATACAAAGCTTCGATTGTGATATTCAAAAACAAAATTTCAATAGCGATATTCAAAGCCTTCAAGTTTGAACCAAATCTTTTATAATCATCAAGATGCTTTTATGTGACAAGTTTACAGAAGGAGCAAGTTCATTTATGTTAGAACAAAATCCTTTATGACCACTAGATACTTCTATGCCAAAGATGTACAAGAGAAATAGTTTGTGTTAGTATCGAATCATTTGTGATCACCAAGATGCTTCTATGCCAAAGGTGTACCGAAGGAATAGGTTTATTTGTGATACAACCAAATCCTTTGTGATCACCAGGATGCTTCTATGCCAAAGGTTTATAAAAGGAATAGGTTCACTTGTGTTAAAACTAAATCCTTTGCGATCACTAAAATATTTCTATGCCAAAGAGGTATAGGAGGAATATGTTTATTTGTGTTAAAATTGAATCCTTTTTTTATCACCAAGATGCTTCTATGTCAAAGTTGTATAGGAGGAATACATTCATTTGTGTTAGAACTGAATCCTTTGTGATCATCGAGATGCTTTATGCTAAAAGTATATGAGACGAACAGGTTCATTTGTAATAGAATTGAATCCTTTATGATCACCAAGATGCTTCTATGCCAAAAATGTATAGGAGGGATAGGTTCGTTTGTGTTAGAAGTGAATCCTTTGTGATCACTGAAATGCTTCTATGCCAAAGGTGTGTAGGAGGAATATGTTCATTTAGTTAGAATTGAATCTTTTATAATCACCAAAATGCTTTTATTCAAAGCTATATAGGAGGAATAGGTTCATAAAAAGGTTCCTTGGTGATATTCAAAGCATTCAAAAATTTTCATTTAGAAAAGTGTTTATAATATATAAAGAATTCAAAAGTTTTCATTTAAAAAATGCTTTCAAAGTCTTCAATGGTGATAGTCCAAAACAAAGCTTTAATTGTGATATTCGAAGCATTCAAAAGTTTTCATTTAGGGTATGCTTTCAAAGTCTTTGATGCTGATATTCAAAGACAAGGCTTTAATGTTGATATTCGAAGCATTCAAAAAAAAGCTTCAGTGGTGATATTAGAAGCATTCATAGGTTTTTTTTTCAAAAAATATTTTCAAAGCTTTGATAGTGATATCGAAAGTATCCATAAAAATTTTCAAAACTTTTTAAGGCAACTTCACCTATTAAGCAAAAGGGTTAGTGAAGTTTATGTTATAACCAAATCCTTTACGATCACTAAGGTGCTTTAACGCCAAAAGTGTACAGGAGGAATAGGTTCATTTATTATCAGTCAGCTTCATTTGGTTAGAAACCAATGAAGCATGATGTCCAACTTTGTTTGGTTAAGCAGAATGATTGGCAAAGTTTTCGTAGGTTTTTTTTCCTAATTGATATACATATGTGTGAAAAAAAAAGCTCTTTTAGAAAAAAATTCGCAAGGCTTAAACAAAATTGCATCTATTTAGTCTTTGCCCTATTCCTGATTCTTAGCAACAATAAAAAAAGGGCAATTATAGATGCCTTATTTTATCTGGGCCCCATTTCCTTATCAGTTAAAAAAATTCAAAATACAAAATTAGTCACTTATCCCAGTAAAGGTAAATTTCCTTCAAGGAGAATGTACATTTTCAATACCTATTTAATTGTGCTAAATGACTATAGGTGCACGTAACAAAATTAGTGCTATTTCAAGATTCATACATAACAAATCACGGATAAAAAATATAAATATCAAGGCAAAAAAATTAATTTTTAATTTTATACTTGTGAAATTTTGAAATTTTTTTCTACAGATGTTTTGAGAGTCAAATTTCCTACTTTTAAGAATTTTTCTAGAATTTTTGTTAAATATGGAAAGTTGATCGTTGTATATTTTTATGGATACCATTGTAGTATTAATGTTGATATGCACTTTGAAAAATCATAAATATTCAAGAAAAAATTCATTTTGGCATCTTTTACCATAAGGTATCAAGTTGACAATTTGTTACTTATTTTTGAATTTTTCACTATGTCGCGAGTATTTTGCTTCTGAATTGTTTTAGTAAAGGCTCATTTTGGATCTCAGATTTTCATTTTTATGATTATGTACATTAATATTTTGAATATTTAATTCATTTTATATAAGTTTCGAAGTATTTTTTTAAGTTTTCTAGTTTTGAAATACAAGCTTTTCTATATTTGCAAAATTTTTGGTAGAATTTTCTCTAGTTATGAGCTTAAGTTCTTTAAATATTTCCATTTAACCACTATTAAATCAATTTTTCAAAATTCTTATGTTTTATGAGCTTTGTGTTTTCTCAAAATTTTTCTAATACCAAGATACGAAGTTTTCTACTCCGTAAATTTTTTTCGATAGATTTTTTTTCAAGTTTATAATTTTTATAATTTTTTTTAATTCATATTAAATCAGGTTTTCAAATTTCAATTTCTTTTATGTGTTTTGCATTTTTTAGAATTTTTCCTGTTTCTAAAATACGGAGTTCTCCACTTCATAAATTTTTTTGGGAATATTTTTCAAAGTCTATAATTTTCAAAATTCTTCAAATATTATTGTTTAAATCATATTAAATCAATTTTAAAAAATTCAATTTATTTTATGAGTTTTGCACTTTTTCACATACAATAATTTTTCTTGGTAAGTGTTTTTCTCATAAAATTTTTGAGTTTGTTATTTTTAATTTTTTTATAAATTAAAAATTGTATTTATCTTTAGACTAAATTAAATTGATCAAATGAAATTTTGTTTCAAATACATAATTTTTAATTTTTATAATGTAACCCTTTTAACAAATTTTACAATATAATTTAATAGATTATGCAAATATCTTTTGAAATTATCTAGACTTTTAGTGATGTCATGGATGACATCATCCATTAAAAGACAAATGCAATTAATTTATGTTAAATATAAATTAATAAAAATAAAAAATCTAAAATAAAATAAAGAAATTTATAGAAATTGGTGGAAACTTCACATCTTGCCATTCTTCATCCCCTAAAAATAGGGGTTTGATTTCTTCATTTGAGGCCTTCAGGATTTAGGAAGATGAAATAAAGAAAAAACACCAAAAATGCATAATTTTTCAAGTTTTTCTAAGGTAATTTCTTGTAAATTTCTTAATTTCTCTATTTCTTGTTTGAATCTTCCTTTTAATGAGACAAATAAATACTTGTGCTCATGAATTTTGATTCATGTTGAAAGGCTAAGTATGTTGGCTATGACTAAAGTTTTTTTTTTGTTTTACTTAATTTTGATTAGAAATAATTTGATTTTCATTGAGATTATTTGTATTTGTTGTGTTTATTGATACATATATTATTATTTTCATGTATATATGTTTATGTAATTTTTGTTAATATTTTCATGTTGTTTTATATTGATTTATTTATTATTTTTTTGTTTTCATGCTTATTCATGCTTGATAAAAATTCTAACATGCGTGCATGTTAATATTTGTGAAAATATGTGATGAAAAAATTTATTTTTTGCTAAAATAACATGTTGGCTAAATCATGTAGGGCTGATTTTGTGATGTTTTGACTTTATTTAGCTTATTTTGTGAATATAGAAATATTATGGGTTAAATTGCAAACAATTACTGAATTTTTCTTTGGCCATTTAAGCTTGGCTGAACCTTGTAGATAGCCTTAAAAGTGTTTTTATGCTTAGTTTAATACATATGGATGTGTTTAATGGATTTTATACTATTTTGAGGCCATTTCATAATTTTAAAAAGTTTAAGGACTAATTTGTGAAATGTGAAAAATTACCTTGTGGCTATAAGTGTTGGCCTAATCATGGTTTTTGTGATATTTCAAAAGGTGTTTTGTGTTAATTTATAATTTTTTATTATGTAGAGACTAAATTGTGAAAATGAAAATTTTGTTTCAAGGCCATCCATGCTTGGCCAATTACTTGTGTATACTTGTGAAAGTGTTTTCATGTTTATTTTGATGTGTATGAATATGTTTTATGCATTTTCCACCATGTTATGGTTATTTTATAATTTTAGAAAGTTTAGAGGCTTATTTGTAAAATTGTAAAATTTTTGTTCTATGGCCATAATTGGTTGGCCAAATTTATTATATGATCTTTGGTATAATTTCTGTAATTTGTATGATGAGTTTTGGGTTTAATTATGATTTTATTCTCTATAGGGACTAAATTGCTAAATTAAAAAATTTAAGGGACTATTTAGAAAAACTTTGCATTTTAGAGTTAATTTAATATTTTTGGCAGTTTAAGAATATTTCTAGCATTCTTATGGTCTTTTGTAAGGGTGTAGAAATTATTAAAATCTTTCATATTCTTTCAGTTCTCTATTATGATATGAAATTCAATTTTAAAAAGTTTAAGGGCCTATTAGCAATTTTTGCATTTTGGGTCTATCTTGGTATCTAAATTACCATTCAGGGTATGGCTGTTATTTTATATCATTTTTGAGTTCTTTAAGTTATCGAGATACTCATAGGTTAAAGGTAAACTCTTGGAATAGTTTAGTAATTTCCTTAGAATCGAGTCCTATGTGATCACTGAGATACTTTTATGTCAAAGGTGCACAGTAGAAGTAGGTTCATTTATTCATGATGTCATCTAGCCCTTTAGGTTACTAGGCACATATACATTAAAGCTACACCTTAGGGGTATTTTGGTAATTTTTTTAACATCAAATCCTTTATAATCATTGAGATGCTTATACGTCAAAGGTGCATAATGGGGATATGTTCATACTTTATAGAGTCATCCAGCCCTTTAGGTTTACTGAGATACCTTGATGTCGAATGTAGACCTTAGAGACATCTTAGTAATTTATGTTAGAATCAAGTCCTATGTGATCACTAGGATAGTTTTACATTGAAGGTGTATAGTAAGAATATATTCATTTGTTTCAATAGTCATAGAATCCTTTAGGGTTACCGAGATACGAGTATGTTGAAGGTACTCCTTAGAGATATTTTATTAATTTATTTTTAGAATCAAATCCTTTTGGGTCGTCAGAATACTTTTAGATCGAAGGTATATTTCAAAGGACATGTTGGTTAAATCGACCAAATTTGGATCCTTATAGTCGAGTTTAGTACTTTTTCTCTAAACCGAGTTTAGGAAAATTTTTAATATTTTTAATAAAATTGAAATGTTTATAAACTAAGGCAATGTCTTTGATGTTAAAATAGTACATAAAATTTCTCCCAATATATGAGAGGGATTTTATGCATTATTTTAATAAAAAGATATCCTTTTAAAAATAAAAATCTAGATTTTTTTTTTACTTTTGGACAAATAGAACCTTTTGTATTCCAGTGGCTCTCCAGCAAGGTACAAAAGATATTTCGATTTTTAAAAAATCTTTCAGATTCCATTGACTCTCTAGCGAGATATAAAGGAGAATAATAAAAGCTTTCATGTTCTTCCAGTTCTTTGGAAGGTACAAAAGATATTTTCATTTTAAAAAATATTAAAACTTGACTTTCTCATTTGGAATAATAAATTTGTTTGATAAATTTTATTTTTGATATATAAGAATTAGAATTAAATATCAGGTATTGAAATTGAATAAAAATCAAAATTTGTGTTAACACATTATTAACACGGTGCTGATTGTCGAGCATCACAAGAACGTCAATCTTGTGATTGTAACCGACACCAGACCCTTTCATGCGATCTCTGGTATGAGAGTAGACCTCGGAGTTTGTTTTTAAGGGTTTTGTAACTCTTGAAATGCAAACTTCAATGGCAACTCCAAATAAATGGTTATTTCGTAATGACTATTTAAAGTTAAGTCGAGTAAGCAATTCATCTTGATAACTCAGTCCTTAAACTTGAAAAATAAGAAAGACAATAATATGACCCTAGAAAGTAAAAGAAAAATAATGATATATAGATATATAGATTTATATAGGAATAAAGGGTACATCCGCCATTTCAAGTCAAGTTGGTCAGGATTCGTATCTAAGCCATGTTGTGACAATATCATAGAAAAACAATCACAAAAAAAATTTAAAAATGAAAGACAATTAGAATGTATCTTGTAATTGTCTTTGTTTATTAAAGAATAATTGAAATGACAACTTTGAAACACATTTGGACTCAGTGCTAAGTTGAGGGGCAAAAAGGGTTTTAATTGAAATAATCCAAGGTATCTGAAAGGGAGAAAAATTTAGGATCTTTAGACAAAAGTGGGCTTGAGTATTCCCTTGGAGAAGTAAGGTTGAAGTATTATTGAAGATAAAGATTTTGATATTGTAAGAAAATAATTTTGAATAGCAAATAAATTCGAAAGAGAAAATTCAAGTTTTTAGTGGAAAACATGGTTGAAGTATCCTTTCAGCATGGTGGGGTTAGAGTATCCCCAAGAATGAAAATTCTTGATAATTTAAGAAAAATAATTACGAATCTCGAATAAATCCATAAGAGAAAATCCAAGTTTTTTTAATGAAAAATGGGCTGAGGTATCTCCTCAGAGTAGTGGGGTTGGAGTATCCCTAAGAGTGAAAATTTTTTATGATTTAAGAAAATAATTAGAAATCTTGAATAAAACCAAGAAAGAAAATTCAAGTTCTTTAAGTAGAGAATGGGGTTAAAGTATCCCTTCAGAGAGATGGGGTTGGAATATCCCCAAGAATGAAAATTTTGATGATTTAAAAGAGAAAAAATAATTTTTTATGTTTTTTTCCTAAAATGTACCTTGAAAATGAGAAATCAAGGATTTGAATAAAATATATTTTTTTCTTAAGCATTGACCCAATCTTGAAGGGCTTGACTTATAGGGGAACTAGTCAGGTGCATTTCAAAAAGTTCCAACATCTTAACAACGGTGGTTCGGAGACCAAGTTAATTTTGATTCTAAAAAGAGAGGAGACAGCATTGCACGATCTTCCTTTTGGAATTTATTCCAAGTTCTTCCAAAGGCTTTAGGGGTAGGTTATCTAAAAAATCTTAGAAAATCACTTTCTAGGCAGAACTAATTTATGAAGTTAGGTGTGTTTCGACGCTGGCAGCATATACAAGGGAAAAGGCATTATAGACTTTCAAAAATCATTTTGAACTCATTTAGAATTTTTAAATTGTAAACAATACTTTTATAAAAAAAGAATTTTATAAATTTTCTCGGGAAAAGATTAAAATAATACAAAAAAATCTAATAGGTCAAAATGGCCCAAACAAATTATAATGTGCTGGTTTTAGGCATTCCATACAATGAAGGTTGAAAACTTGTAACTCTCTTATCTGAAATGATTCGAAGGTAAACAAGACACTTTCAGAAAGGTAATTCAACACTCTTTAAGGAAAAATATTAGAAAATTCTAGAAAATCATTTATGATTCAAAATTGATTTTTAAAATTCAGGCTACAGCACTATTAGAGTCAAAAATAGGGGCTATTCAATTTTTTAGGTTTCTTAGAGGTCACACTCGAGCCAAGGAAATCCAAATGTCTATGACACAAGGAAAAGAGTGACATGGCATTTCTAGTTCATTCCATGGTCCAAAAGTAGTTTGGGACAATGAAACAACCTACTGGCCATGCCATAAATAAAGGTATTAGGATCAAGATCGAGGCTTACTATTTTTTATTAACCAAAGAGGTCATTTTTGTTTGAATAATAGTATTATTGAACTTATTTCATCATGAATCTAGATTTGAAATGTTTGATTCGTTCCCAAGATTGGAAAATCAATTTCATGAAAGCATTAAATATATGCTAGTCCATATCTCTTGAAGTTAGCATAAACTTGACTTAGGGATTAGTTTCGAAAATCAAATTTTGTCTAATAGGAAAACATTTTTAACAAACATGTTTTAAATAAGGGACATGAACAACACATTCAAACAAGCAAGAAACAATATTTTGTTATAGGAAAGATGCCAAAAATGTAACAGCATGACAAACAAGATACATGGAGATAACATCAAAGATCATGTTATAAGAGATGGTTTGGTCATATATGAGCAAAGGAAAGCATGTTTGAATTTCTAAGACAACATTTTTATGCCATGAAACTATCAAAAGATAAGGAAATACATGAATATGTCCAAAAAAACATGTTAAAGGGGAAGATTCAAGCATGTGTTAAGAGTGTGATGATGGATGAAACATGTCCAAGATGCATAGACAGAGGTTGTTTCAATGGCAAAATGATGAAGAGCATGTTTGGTCACTCAAGCATTACTGAAGCATCAAAAAGATCATCAAGGCCTTAAAACTACCATAACCAAGGCCACAAGAAAACATGAGAACCTTAGAATGGTCATGGCACCATGCATGGCTAACCAAAATGATGCAAATGATAAAACAAAAAATAAATGGAGCAAATTAGAGAAATATACCAAAAAAGCCTTAAACTAAAAATATACCAAAAAAATTTAGATCACCTACGCACCTCAGAGTTATGGGGAACATAGGGATTTTTTTATGAAAATAATTTTGGATTAAATTTTGAAATTTGAATATTCCATGTCAAGCATTGGGAGATACCAATGCGAAACATTAACTTGTAATTTTTTAAAATAATTTTAAAATATGAATACATGATGGTCATTACAAAAGGAAAATGTGTAAGTGGAAAAAGGATATAATAACATTGCATAAGAATAAACACATAAAAAAAAACGTAAAGAGGTGGGATAATCAGAATGTATCTTATAATTGTCTTTGATTTTTTAAGAATGACAAGAATAACAATTTTGAGATGTGTTTGATTTGATGGTAAACTGAAGGATAAAAAATGAGGTTTTGATTAGTAAACCTAGGGATTTTTAGGGGGGAGAATTTGGATTTCAGGTGGAATTTGAAAACCAAGGTTAAGTATCCCTTCGGAAGGTAAGGTTAGAGTGTCTCTAATGGCAAAGATTTTTAATGTTTTGAAAGCAAGTTCTAGTTAAAAGGTCTAAGAATGTCCAGGAGAGATAAAATTTTGGTTTTTGAATGAAGAATAAGTTGAAGTATCCCCTCAAAACGTGAGGTTAGAGTATCCCCAAGTTGAAAATTTTATGTTAAAAAATTAATTTGAAATTCTGAAAAGATTCAAGAGAAAGAAAATTTGAGTTTTAAAGGGAAACCGGGGTTGGAGTATCCCTCAGATTGTAAGGTTAGAGTATCCTTAAAAGTGAAAAGTTTATGTTTAAAAAGGTTTCGATTAAGAATCTCATAAAAATTTGAGAGAGAAAAATTCAAGTTTTAATGAAAGGTAGGGTTGGAGTATCCTCTCAACAAGTGAGGTTAGAGTACCCACAAAGGTGAAAATTTTGATATTTATGGAGAAAAAGTATATTATGGGAAAAAGGTATTTTAAGAATAAAAACTAAGAATTAAAATAAAACTATCTTTTTGTTTTAGCGTTGATCTAAGCCTAGAGGGTTTGTGTTGTATTATGTGACTCAAGAGGAGTCAATTGGGTGTAGTTCGAGACATTTGAACGTCAAAATAAAGGTGGTTCGAGAAGTTAGGTTAATTTTAATTCAAAAAATAAGGGATGGCAACTCACTATCTCCCTTTCCCAAATTTATTTTGCATAAATTCAGAGGTGTTAGAAGCGGGGTGAAGTACCATTAAACAGGTGACTTGATAAGGTTTAATGTAAAAATATTTCAAAAATCTTAGAAAATTGCTTTCTATGCATAATTAATTTTTAAAATTAAGTTTGATTTGACATTAACGAAAAGGGCATAATGGACTTTGGAAAATCATCCTGAGCTCATTCGACATCGTTAAATTGTGAATGATACCTTCTCAAAAAGCGAATTTCACAAACATTCTAGGAAAGATATTTGAAAAATTCAAAAAATCATTTGGTGGGCTGAATAGCCCAAAAATAAATGCAATTCATTGGTTCTAGTTGTTCTAGATAGTAAGGATTAAAAAAATCATAACTTTCTCATTTGGAATGGTCCTAGTGCAAGTAAGACACCGTTAAAAAGGTAATTTGATGTTCTGTCAAGTAAAAATATTAAAAGATTCTAGAGAAATGTATGGTCTCAAACACAATTTTTAACGGTGGGCATGTTGTTGCTAGAGCAAAACAAAGAGTTTTTTAGTATTTTCGAGTTTCATAGGACTAAACTCAAGTCAAGCATGTCTGAAAATCTGTGACAGAAAAGAATGGATGACACAAGTATTGCGAATTCATTCCACAATCCCATAATGGTTTGGGATGATGAAACAACCTCTTGACCATGCCATAATTAAACAAATCAATAAGCAATGACACAACATAAGGATAAGCCAAGAAAAAGAGTTCTTTATGAGTTTATTTTAATAATTGAAAATATTTGACAATCAATAAATGGAAGTATTTAACAATTCACAAAAAATGGTTAGTGCATGCTTAACAATGAAATTAACTATATAAGCTTTTTTATAAAAAGGATCCTACTTTGTTGGAAAATGAATCTGGCTTAACGCTCTAGGATACCATCTAATAAATTCACTTATTTAGACATATCACTTTCTTTGAGAACTTTTTCTAACTATGCTACATCTTTCTTTCACTATAAACATCATTCCAAATAAAAGCGAATAATTCCTCTTAGCCATATGATCCAACACTTTTGCATTTAGCCAGGAATCTTGCAAACCCAATAGCATTTGGCATGTGCCCCTAGCACAAATCTAATAATATTTGACATTCATCTTTGAGCCATCTCTTTAAACATAATACTTTTTCATCTTATCAGAATTTATTGGATTGGGTCACTTATTCCCATCTAACTTGGCTAATATCAATGCCCCTCTAGAGAAAGCTCTCTTCACCACATAAAGCTCTTCCTAATTTAGAGTTTACTTGCCTTATGCATCATTTTGCAATAGAAAAATCTTTCTAAGCACTAATTCACCTTCATGAAACTGCCAAGGATGAACTCATAATGGTTTTCGACATTTTCTCTCCAAGAAAGTTGAGCTATATATATCGGGATCTAACCTATTCAACCTTTTTTAATTTGGTTTCCATCAAAACCCATAATGAAGGAATCTCTACCTCTATTAGTAGCATTTCTTCCATCCTATAGGCCATGGAAAATAGGGTAGCACTCATAGAGGTTTGAATTGAAGTTCGATAGGTATGTAAAGCAAATGGCAACTTCTCATGCCAATCTTTGTACATCTTGGTTATCTTTAACATAATTTTCTTTATGTTTGTGTTGATTACTTTTACTGCCCTATTTATTTTTGTGCAGTATGTTATCAAATTATGATACTTGATTTTGAATTATGCACACACTTCGTGAATCATTTTGTTTTTCAAATTTGAAGCTTTATCAGTTATGATTTTTTTTGGTATTCCAAGTTGGCATATAATCTCATTTTTTATGAATTTACATGCCACTGCCCTTATTATGTATACATAAGAAGCAACATCCACCTATTAGGTGAAAAAAAATCTATTGCCACAATGATAAAGTAGTGCCCATTCAAAGTTTTAGGCATAATTAGGCCGATCATATCCATGCCCTACTTTGAAAATGGTAATAGAGATGTCATCACATGCAAATGTGATGAAGGCAGGTTAATCTTATTTACTTATCTAACACTTGTGACATTTGCGTAGGTACTTTATGCAGTCGCCTTCCATGGTTAACTAATAATATCCTAGTCTCATAATCTATCTAGCTGTTACGTGCCCATTAAAATGTGTTCCACATATCATTTGATGGACTTCTTCCATTATCTTTTTAGCTTCAACAATATCTACACCCCTCAAAAGCACTTGATCCTAACTTATTTTGTACAAAAATTCACCATCAAGGATAAAATTCATGGCCATCCTCTTAATAGTTCTCTAGTCATTTTTAGTAGCATGATCAAGATAATATCGATCTTTGCCATACAGTAGAATATCATAATACCTTGGCTAACCATCTCTTTCAGCCTCCACGCTATGGCAATGAGCAAGGACCTCATAAATACTCATTTTAATTGACATTACCTTAGCCTTTTAGTCATTTTTATCATGGACAAAGTAGCCCAAGCATTAATGATTTGATTTTCCTTCATGGGTAAATGCTAAAAATCTATCTTTTTAAATTCCTTCACCAGTTTGAGAATCAACTTGTTATACTACACCAACTTTCTTTCACGGGTTCTCATTTCACTTTGAAGCTAATATATTACTAGAGTAGAATCCCCGTACACCTTCAAAGATTTCATTTTCCACTTAATGAAGCTTGCAACCCCATAATGCATACTTCATACTCGATTGCATTATTGGTCCAATCAAATTTCAGTTCAGAAGTGAATGGATAATAGTCTTCATTTAAATAAATTAATATTGCCCCTATAACATACCCTATGCATTAGCAATGCTGTCAAAGTGCATCTTCCAACCCTAAAAAACCTCTTCTTCTTGAGATATGCACATCAAATCCTTATAAAAAATCAAAATCCAATTCCTTATAATCCTTTATACCCTAATTTGCTAGAAAGCTTGTTGTGGCACTACATTTCATAGCCTTTTAATTCACGTATACTATGTTAAACTCCAAAAGCAATACCTACTACCTCACAATCATTCCAAATAGAGTTATAGCTTTACACAAGTACTTAATCAAATCTAGCTTCGCAATCAACATAATAATGTGATTAGCATATATTGCTTTAGCCTTTGTGCAATCCATGCCAAGATACAAAATATCTTGTCTACCAACGAGTAATTAAACTCGTAATCTGCAAACTTATAATTAAGGTAATAAATTACTAACTCTTTCTTCCTTGTTTCATCATGTTACCCATTATGCTGTCCACAGACCTCTTAAATACCAACAAATACAAGATCAATGATTGTCTAGTTACGATGACACCAATATAAGTATATTAGAAAAATAATGCTTAATTTTCTTAAATGCTTCTTGGCATTCATCATTCCCTTCATTAAGGTCATGTTCTCTTAGAAACTAGAATATTGGATCACACTTATCATGAGTTGGAATATGAATCTAGCAATATAGTTTAATTTCCCCAAGAACCTTCGTACCTTTTTTGGTGCCTGAGATGGTGGCAAGTCTCGAATAGCTGGAACTTTTGCAGGATCCACTTTTATTCTTTTTTCACTAACCATAAAGCCTAATAATTTCTCGAGGGTTAAGCTAAAAGTAAACTTAGTTGGCTTAAGCTTAAGTTACAATCTTCTCAATCTTTCGAATGACTTTCTAAGGTTTTTGACAAGCTCAATCTTTTTAGCAAGCTTGACAATAATATATTAGCATACATTTTTATATCTTTATGCATCATATCATGGAACAAAGTCACTATAGCTTTTTGATATGTTGCCCTAGCATTCTTTAAACTGAATGACATCACTTCATAATAAAGTTATCCCATAAGGTCACAAACATGGTTTTCTCTATATCCCCAATTGCTATTTTAATTTCGGTTTAACTAGAAAAGCCAATCATGGAGGAAAATGAAGAATTATTTACTGTGTTGTTGACTGGTAAGTCTATTTAGGGTAATGGAAAGTCATCCTTAGGGCTCACCTTGTTGAAGTCATGATAATCCATGTATATGCATAATTTTCCATTTTTTTAAGGATAGGCACAATGTTTGCCGTATATCCTAGATACTTTGTCACTTTTGAGAATCCAACATTTGTTTGCTTTTGCACCTTTTCTTTTATCTCTAAAGGCAACTTTGGTGTTCTTAACTTTGTGGCACTAGTTCGCATTTTGATTTTAATGAAAACTTGTGCACTACTATTTTTGTATCCAATCCCAAGATACCTTGGTATGACTAAGCGAATACACCTTTGAACTCCTTCAAAAGGACAATTAGCTCTTTCTAAGTGGATGAGGTTATCATAGTCCCGATTTTGACTTCTTTTTTACACTCTTTAGTCCCCAAATTCACTATCTCCAAATATTTCTTATAAGGCATGATTTGTTTATGCTCTTACTTGATCAATCTTACTAAATCTAAGGGCAAGTCATAATCTTTAGAATATTCATCAGAATACACTTTATCCCTATGAAATGATTATCAAAAATGATCCCAGAGAGTCAACCTATTTCTCCATATCTCTTATGTCAGGGTACCTAAGAAAGGTTTAAGCACTAAAGCATTGGATGCATATATCTAAAAACATTGTAAATCAAGATATATGAAGATATCAAGAATATTGTTTTATTTAAGAAAAGATAAGATAATTAATTCAAGAAATAAAGTATTCATAATTAAATAAAGACATATGAATATAAAATGCATCATGGCTGTTATTTATTTAAAAAATGATTAATAGACTAAGCCCAATAAGAAAATCCTTAAATGTTATTAGGCCTCAAAATTAAGGGCCAAGTTTTTAATATTTTTCAATGCAAAGCCTATAAGCTATAAAAATCTTGGTATCGTTCCAAATCTGGTGATCATAAGCGAAGAAAATGCCTAGCTTTGGGATCTCATACGTTGCCATCAATAGAGACACTAAAACTCTTTAAAGCCTCTTTTAGTAAAACTAAGACCTCTTCCATGCAACCTCCCTTATTCGAGTATAAATAACCACTAAATGAAAAACACCCCAAAGAGAAGTGAAAGCTTTACCATCTATTCTCAACTTACTACCCATCATTCTAGCCATCATTCTATCTTTAGCCTTCCCAACTAACCCATTCTTTTGAGCAGCAGCAATTGGTTTATACCTAAATCCATTCTTTCCTATCTGATTAACCATTTTCAAGGCTTTAATGATTCCTTACATATGTTTTCTCAATCCTTGACTAACTTTTGGTAACTTTTTTATGATTATTTTCAATCCCATTTAAATACTTTGAGATAAATAGGTCAAATAATTGGTAGTCTTTCTTTCACTGCAGTGTTCACGAACTCAAAAGACTAAAAGAAATAATCAAGAATCTTCTTATCATGATCAATTTAAGGTGCATCAATAGACATAACAACCATGATATCTTCTTCACCTCTAATGATAACTACCTTATCATCCGTAGTAAACTTTAACTTTTGGTGTAAGGATAAAAGAACAATAATGGATCCAAGGTGTAGCTGAAAGACTATTATATAAAGGTACAATGTCCATCACCTAAAACTCTACTTCATATGTGCATGTATTAGGTCTCAAAGGGATTGTAATCATGCTAATCACATCTCGTCTAGTCCTACTAAAGGCATTAACAACTATATAACTATTCTTAATATGCAAGGTATCAACTAATATTTTTTATAGAGTGACAAAGAGTAAAACATTTAGTATGGAACCATTATCGATCAATACCCTTAACAGATATATTCCTTATAGTTGACAATGATATGAAGAGCTTTCACACAATCCTTCCCTTTTGAAGGGATCTCATCATCATTAAATAATATGAAGTTGTCTGCTAATTGACCTGTTTTCTCCATAGAAATGTTATGGACCACATGCTTGATTAAGAACTTTCAGCAAAGCCTTATTATATGGTTCCTAGTTTAACACCAAAGTTAGCATTGATATCTTAATAGGCTATTTATCTAACTACTCCACAATGCTATACTCACTATGCTTGATAAACTTCAAAAACACCTATGTTTCTTGCTCACTCACTAGCTCCTTTACTTCCTTAGACATGGTTTCCATTACCACTTTCAGTCCATTATTAATCTCTTCATTAATAATTGTTTTTCCTTTTCCAATGATAGATGGAGCATAACACCTTCACTGATGGTTATAAGACTTACCCAATGTACCATAGGGGCAAAAAGGTTAATTTTGAAGGCTGAAAACAAATGGTAATTTTGAATTTTCTCAATGTACCATATGGTATGCTCAATTGGACAAAATCCCATTGGCTGACATGATCTAGGTAATAGAACTAAATTGTTGGTAAAGTCTGCAGATGAAAAAGTGCCAATTGTGCCCTTAAATATAACCATTTAATATATGAAAATGTCCTATTTTCGAGTTATTTTAAGCCTCAAAATTTGTTAAAACCCAATCATAAGTCCAAAGTTAAGGCTTGGTGTGAATTTTGATGGTTTTTGTTACCAAAAAAATCCAAATCAAAATTTTAAACTAATGTTGCAAAAGCTAAAAAATAGCACAAACTGGCCAAAAATGCCTTAATGTATTAATGCAAAATAAATTTGTATCGATACATCTAGGCAAAAACCCTAAAATGTATCGATACAATTGCTCATGTATTGATACATTTTGTCCAAAAATCAAATTTTAGCTACTACCAAGCCTTGTTTCGATACATTTGGCTAATGTATCGATACATGAAGCAAATGTATCAATACAAGCCCTATTTCTATCGATACAACCTATGAAATTTTAAACTTTAATGACGTAGAGGCCTTGTATTGGCACATTTAAGTCATTTATAAATGCATACTTCAAATAGTGATCTTTAATGGCTCTTTTTTTTTTTTTTACATTTTTTATTACGAACCCTAAGTATTTCAAACTTTCCTAAAAAAATTTCTCACCTGGTGTATGTACCTAAAAGTGCCAAATGACATAGCATTTGGCAATTGTCCTCATTTTGTATTTTTATTTCCTTAATTCTATTACTTTTAATTAAGTCTTCAGATGCCAAAAATTAGTTCTAACAAAATAGGGTGTCTATAGCTACCCGTCTTTGGCTATTGCTAAATATCAAGAATAGAGTAATGATTGATAGACACCATTTTATCTAGAGTGTGCTGATACTGCTTCATGTTCCTACGATGAAAAGACAAAATTAATATAACCTAAGAAAAAATAATATTTTGGTGAAGATTTTGATTTTTACAATAAGGCAGCTGAAGTTTTTTTTAAAACCAGAGCTGTTACCTCTAGGTTTGATTTAAAGAATTGGAACCTACCAACTTCATTGGTCTAGTTTTTAGGCAACTTTTCTTGCCAAAAGGGCAACCTAGTCTAAGCCTACCAGCTTTTTTTGGTTTAACCTTTGATGACATAGGCTACTTAGCTAGGATTGACCTACTAGCACTATTGAGCTTGATTTTCTATTGTTGCTCCATACCTTTTTTTAGCAATTCAAAGGAAACATGCACTATTTAAAAAATATATATATGGTGAGTGGCTATATTGGTTAGAGTCTTTAGGTTATTTCTTTATTGAGATTTGAATCAAGCAAAATATGAAGGGAAGAAAGATCATCAGGAAAATTATTCACCCTACTTATCTTAAAAGTTTCCACAAGGTGGTTATAAATTTAGAGTCACCATCGATCATTTTGGGCTAGGCATGATCAGATGCCTATTGAAAACAACATTTCTAGTCATGAAACTAGATAAATAAAGTTTAAGGTTTACAGGGTCTAAAGATTCATCAGTTGTTTTTAGGAGTCGGTTATGCATGGAGAAGGTTAGCACACTCTCAATGCTCAAAATTAGTGCTCGCTAACTATATCTTATATCGGTTTCAGTTTAATTGGTTCTACTTTATAATTATTTTGATATAATCTCTATTAAAGCATGGAATTTGGTAAATTATAGACAAGAGTTTTGATAAAAAATTTATATAACCTATGCACCCCGTAGATGTAGATTCCTTAATAATCTCCTAGTTAAATTTTAAAAATTCAGATATTCTATGTTTGGCACTATAGAGATACCAATGTGGAACATTACCTTGCAATTTTTAAAAATGATTTTTAAAATATAAATGCACGATAATCACTATAGTATGATGAAAAAGAATATAATAAAGTCACATAAAAACAATCACACATAAAAGCATAAAAAAAGAGAGATGGTTAGAATGTATCTTGTAATTACCTTCGATTATTAAGGAATAATCAAAGCAATAACTTTGAGATGCATTTAGATTCATTATTACCTTAAGGGATAGAAAAATAAAGGTTTTTATTAAAATGGTCTGGGATGTTTGGGAAAGAGAAAATCCTTGAATTATAATTAAAAATTAAGGTTAACGTATCTCTTTGGAAGATGGGGTTAGAGCATCCTTAATGGTGATGATTTGGATGTTTCAAAATAAGTTTTCAATTGGAAGACTTTTAGGGTAGTTTTAAATGAAAGAAAATTCATGTTTTAAATGAAAAATGAGTTTGGTGTTTCCCCTCAAAGTGTGGGTTTGAAGTATCTAGAATGATAAAAATTTTAACTTTTTTTTAAATGTTTGATTAAGAATCTCGAAAAGATTCGAGAGAGAAAAATTTCAAGTTTTAATGAAAAGTAGGGTTGGAATATTCCTCAGGGGAATGGGGTTAGAATATCCCTAAAAATGAAAATTTTATGTTGTTTTAAAAGAATATTTTGGGTAAAAAAAGGTATTTTAAAAATAGAACTGAAAAGTTTGAAATAAATTATTCTTTTTGTTTTGGCCTTGATCCGAGTTTAAAGAGCTTGTGTTGTATTATGTGACTTCATGGAGAGTCGATCAGGCTTTAAGATGTTCAAACATCTTAATAAAGGTGGTTAGGAAGTTGGATTAATTTTAATTCAAAATAGGGAACAAAATCACACTACCTCTCTTCTCGAATTTATTTCGAGTAAATTAGAAAGTGTTAGGTACTAGGTGAGCACTGTTGGAAAGATGACTCGATAAGGTTAAAAATATTCCAAAGATCCTAGAAAATTACTTTCTAGGTGGAATTGATTTTTGAAATGGGTTTGTTTTGACATTGGTAGCATATGTAAAGGAAAAGACATATTAGACTTTAGAAAATCTTCTCAAACTTATTCAGTATCATTAAATCACAAAAAATATCTTTTATGAAAGTAATTTTATGAAATTTCTAGGAAAACTATTTAAAAATTCAAAAAAAATCATTTGGTTGGTCAAAATAACCCAAACAGAATGCAATTTGCTAGTTCTAATGGTTTCGAGACAACAAAGGTTCAAAAAGGCTTGATTCCCTTATCCGAAATGATCCATTTGTAAACAAAGCATTGTTAGAAAGAAAATTCAATGTTCTTTCAAGGAAAAATATCATAAAAATTCCAAAAATGTGTTTGGTGTCAAAAAAATTTTTACGGTGGGCATTGTGCTATTAGAGCAAAACAAGGGAGCTTTTTGGTATTTTCGGGTTTCTTATAACTTCACTCAAGCCAAAGATGTCCAAATGTCCTAGACAGAAAAGAATGGGTGACATGCGCATTGTGAATTCATTCTATAATCCCAAAATAGTTTGGGATAATAAAACAACCTATTAACCATGCCATAAATAAAGGCATTAAGCTCTAGATCAAGGCCTAAACATATTAAAGCAAGTAAAAGGCCATTTATTTTGGAAACCATAACGTATAACTTTATTTGACCATGAATCTAAACATAGAAAGCTTGATTTATCCCTAAGATTGGAGAACTAATTTTGTGAAACCATTAAATCCATGTTATTCTCTATTTCTTGGAGGCAACATAGATTTTAATTAGGGTTTTCTTTTAAATTAGATTTTTACAGTCAAAGAGCATACTGTTAAGAATAAAATATGGCAAGCATGAAGACGAACACAAATGACACAGTCAAACAAAAATGATGTTTTAGTAAGGAAAAGATGGCTAAAATGTAAGATGGTGACAAGTAAGATGCATTAGAATGTTAGCCTTAGAATTAACATATAAAATCAAGCAATGTATGATGGCATGAACATTTCTAACCAAAAGAAACATGTGGAAATTTTTAAGATGATATTTTTGTTTCATTAAACCTACCAAGATGCAAGAAAATGCATAAAGATGCTTAAAACATGTTAAGGTGAAGATTTAAGCATGTTCTAAGTGTGTGGGAATGGACAAAGCATGAAAAAGGTGCATGAATAGGGACTGTTTTGGTGATAAAAATAAAGCATGGCATGTTTGATCATCCAAGCAACATTAACGCATTAAGTGGATCATTAAAATTTTAAGACTACCATAACTAGGGCCATAATAATACATGAGAATCTTAAAAGCATCATTGTAACATAAAGAGGTCACTAGAATCGTGTAAATACTGAAAAATAAAAAAATAATTAAAGCAAAGGAAGAAAATATATCAACAGCCTTTTTATTTGGGCAATAACTTTGGACTTACTTTCTTCCTTTTTTTAATATTAAGCAGTAATAAAATCATGAAAAGAAAGACTACTTTAGTTAAAAAGTGGATGGAATGGAGTTTTAAGAGGAAAAATGAGTAGAATAGAGGGTTCTAGGAGGGTTTTTAATGGTGGCTTTAAGAAGCTATAGGAATGGAGAAGGGTTTTGGTTTTTTATGATAGGTAATATTAGGAAAATGTACGTAAGTGAGTGCTTTTTGCTAAAAATGTGTGCGTAGTAAGGTTTTTCTTTAGAGGGTTCTTTTTTTTCTTAGTAAAGCCAATGTTGTCATATGTAGCATGTGAATATGAAGTAAAAAATCCAAAAAACGAGGGTATTAGAGGTTGTTAGTGCATGTACCTCATGAAGGACAAGGTATTGTGCTCAGCTAGATGCAAACTTATTGGTTTGTTTAGCAAAAACAGTGGATTAAAGCCATTTTATGCAACTAAGCATTGAGAAAAATCAGTCTTAACTTTTAATACCTTGCATAATGTCATAAACTGTCCCTTGTCATTGGCTATTTGGGCCTAAAAAATTTGTTTAAATCCAATCACACGCCTAAAGCTAAAGCCTGGTATGAATTCTGATTATTTTTGTTACAAGAAAAATGTTTAAATCAGATTTTTAGATCAATGGTGCAAATGGCTAAAAAATGGCTCATGCTACACAAAAATGCCTTAATGTATTTAAAACATTTTTTATCAATACATAAAGCAATTTTTGCCCATGTATATCGATATAATGAAACATGCATCGATACTAAGAGCAAAAAATGTTTCTAGTCTTGAGGCTTGGTGGCATGTGTAGATACTATGAAGGTTGTATCAATACTTTTACTTGAGTATTAATATATTTGGCCAAAATCACAATGTTATCTACTGATAAGGCCTATTTTAGCAATGTGAGAGCTTGGTATAAATACCTATGTACCAATCTAACTTGTACATACTTTTTTCTCTCTGAATTACCTCGCTTTGGTAAAAATATGATGGAAAATTGTGTGAGAACCAATTTGTTTCATAGAAACTAGTACAATTGGCTTCTAACTTTTCCCTTAACTAATTTAATTACATTCTAATTACCCATCAGGTGATATTATCTAGATAATCATGATAAAATATTGTGTATGACTACTAATTGCTTGTCAATTTAATGCATCTCATGTTTTAATGATAATAAAACAAAAAATAAAAATAAAAAAATTCAAAATGAATTTTGGCCAAGGGGATTTCTTGATCCCTTTGGTTAAATCCCCTTATAAATAGGGATAGAATTTTTCATTTTAAGAGGATTTTGGCTTAGAAGAAAAAACACTACAAAATGCAAAGTTTTCTCAATTTCTAAAGCTTTATTGAGGTATATTTCTTCCTAAACTTTAGTTTTTTTCTTTATGTTGCTCATCTTACTAGCGAGCCAAAATTAAGCTTAAGTTCATGGATTTTGATCCATGTTGAAAGACTATGCATGATGGCTATGAACCATTTTCTTTGTTCTAATTATTCTGTTTTATTTTTCTCACTAATAAGTTGTTTTTCCTCATGAATCATCCTTTTGCTCATGTAATGTTGATTTTTGTGTTTTATCTATCATATATATATGATCATATGTATGTTATGTTCCTTGATATTGTCTTCTTTTTACGTTGAGATAATATGTTTATATGTTTATTTTTATGATTTATTATATAATATGTTGATTTGTGCTTGACAAAGCCATAATATGTGATTTTTAAGTTGGAAAAATTTTGTTTGGTGGATTATATGGTGTTGGGCAAAATTCATGCATATGTACATGATGTTTTTAAAATTTTCGTGGTTATTTTATAAATGTAAAAAGTTTAGGCATTAATTTGTAAAAAAAATAAAATAAAAATAATTTTTAGCCATTCCATGCTCGGTCAAAACCCACATGTACTTTAGGAATGAATTTTAGGCATTTTATCATGTAGAAATACATTTTTTTGGACTTTAAAGGTCTTTCTGTAATTTTAAAAAGTTTAAGGACTTTTACATAAATATTGAATTTTTTCTAAGGCTAAGGGAAAGTGGTCGAACCTTACTTGTGAATTTTGGATGTGATTTTTGTATTTCTTTTTTCAATGCATTTTTTCAATAAGATAAACATTTAAAAAAGCTTAAAAAAGTGTTAAAAAAGAGTCAAAGGACCTTCCTGGTTAAATAGTACCAAACCGGGACAATACCTGGCCCATGAAAATGAAAAAATGAGATAAAATTGTAAGTTCATTAGGGGCCAAATGTTGTAAATAGATTGAAAAAGAGAGTGATCTTTTTTGGGGCATAGGAGGATTAAATAGAGCTTCAATTTCCACATTATCTATAATATATGCTTCATCTAATAATTCATATTTGCATCATTTTATGATCATCTATACCATCTAGGTGATACGGGTATTTGCATCATTTCTTATGCATGTACCTCTTCATTGATACTTGCATTTGCATCATTCCATAAACATTTGCATCATTCTCAACGATAACAATGTGAACATTTTTGTCATTTGATTTCTTTAAACGATGTTATTATCCTTGGATCATTATAGACTTAGGTAATTGCAATTGCATTAATCATAGAATAATTATGCATTGTTTCAAAGCTTTGATGGTGATATTTGTAGCATCTAAAAAAGTTTTCAAAGCTTCGAATGGTGATATTTGAAGTATTTAAAAAAATTTTCAAAGATCCGATAGTGATATCCGAAGCATTTGAAAAAGTTTTCAAAACTTCGATGGTGTTATTTGAAGCATTCAAAAGAGTTTTCAAATCTTTAATGGTGATATTTGAAGCATTCAGAAAAGGTTTTAAAGCTTCAATAGTGATATTTGGAGCATTGAAAAAAGTTTTCAAAGCTTTGATGGTGATATTCAAAGCATTTAAGAAAAAGTTTTCAAAGCTTCGATGTTGATATTCAAAGTATTCAAAAAGGTGTTCAGAGCTTTAATGGTGATATTCTAAGCATTCAAAGAAAAGGTTTTCAATGCTTCGATTGTGATATTCTAAGCATTTAAAAGAATCTTTCAAATCTTCAATTGTGATATTCAAAGCATTCAAAAAAGTTTTCAAAGCTTTAATGGTGATATTCGAAGTATTCCAAAAAAGTTTTCAGAGCTTTGATAGTGATATTTGAAGCATTCAAAAAAGTTTTCAAAGCTTTCATAGTAATATTTGAAGCAGTCAAAAATGTTTTCAAAGCTTTTGTGGTGATATTCAAAGCATTACAAAAGTTTTCAAAGCTTCAATGGTGATATTCAAAGCATTCAAAAGAGTTTTCAAATCTTCAAGGGAGATATTTAAAGCATTTAAAAGTTTTCAAGTCTTCAATGGAGAAATTCAAAGCATCTCAAAAGATTTTATTTTAAACCAAGTTTTCAGTGGTTAAATCTGAATTATTTTGAAATTTTTAGAGATTTTTTTTATAATGGAATTCAAAGACTTTAAAAAGGAAAAAAAATTGACAGCAATCAAGATCAGATTAATGAGGCCTTGCCAACATATAAGAACAATGACTTTCATCATATTTTATATTCAAATGTCTTCTTCATCTAATCTTATGGAAGGTAGGTGAAGTAGGATTTAAGTATATTTCATCCGATCCTGTGACAAGTAGATTAAGTTTTCATTAAGATACACTCTTTGTCCAATCTAATGAAGTGTAAGTGAAGTTTTCATTAAAATATGCCTTTGTTTAGTCCTAAAAATGGAAAAAAAAAGTTTTTGTTAAGATATTCTTTTTATCTAATCTCATGAAGGATAAGCAAAGTTTTTATTAAGATATGCTTTTGTTGAATCCCATGAAAGGTAGGCAAAGTTTTCAATAAGATGTTCTCTTTATTCAATCTTGTGAAGGGTAGGCAAAGTTTTTCAATCCCATAAAGGCTAGGGAAAGTTTTTCATTAAAACATGCTCTTTGTTTGATTTCATGAAGTGTAGGTGATGTTTTCATCAAGTTATGCTCTTTGTCCGATCATGTCAAAGATAGGTGAAGTTTTAAAAAGATGACCCTCTTCATTTAATCTTATGTAAAGTAGGTGGAGTTTTGAGTAAGATATCATCTTCATGCAATCTTGTATACAGTAGGTGAATATGATTGGCCTCTTCACATGATCATATATTACGTAGGTGAAAAAGTTTTAAAAAATGGCCTCTTCATGCAATTTGTGTTAGATAGGTGGCCCTTTTCATGCGATCCTATGTTAGGTTTATGAAGAAGGCTTTAACAAAATGGCCTTTTCATGCGATCTCGTGTAGCATAGGTGAAAAAGGCTAATTTTTTCATAGATCCTGTGTAACGTAGGTGACAAACGCTAGCCTTATCATTCAATCTTGTGTTAGGTAAGTGAAAAAGGCTTCAAGAAAATTGCCTTCTCATACGATTCTGTGTAAGGTAGGTAAAGAACGCTAACCTTTTCACGTGATCCTATGTAAGGTAGGTGAAATAGGATTTAAAGCAACTTCGCTCGGTTAAGTAGAAGGATTAGCAAAGTTTCCCTAAGTTCCATTTAATGTAATTAGTGGGCATATATATATGTAAAAAAAATTGTAAAAAGGTTTATATGGCTGAAACAAAATCATGGCTATTTTAGTATTTGCCTTGTTCCTAACTAACGACCAAAGAGGGGTACCTATTAAAACCTAATTTTGTGTGAGTCCCTTCTCTGACGATGTAAAAATATTTGAGACAAAGAATTTAGTAGCCACTCGATAAAGGTAGATTTTCTCATGGTGGACTAATGTTTCCAAAACCTTTTTAATCATATCTAAATGGTCGTAAATGCACAAGATAGAAAAAGTGTCATTTCAAGGGTCATAAAGAACAAATCTCAGATAAAAAAGACAAATACCATGGTAAGAAATTAGCTTTTAACCTTGTACTTGTGAAATTTTGAAATTCATTTCTATAGATGATATCACGGTCAAATTTTTAATTTTTAAAAAATTTTTGAGACTTTTTTGTAAAATTTAGAAAATTGACCATTGTATATTTTACCAATGCATGTGCGGCATTTATGCTGATGCTCAACCCAAAAAATCAAAAATATTCATTGAAAAAATTTAGATTAACTTTTATACCACAAGGTGTCAAGCTGTTAAATTTATTCATTAAATTTAAAATTTTCACAACACGATGAGTGTCATGCTCATGAAATTTTTCTTAGTAAAAATTGTTTTAGATTTCAAATGTTGATATTTATAATTTTTATAAATAAATATTTTGATTAATGAGCTAGCAAAATTTATTTTTATAACATTTGCACATATTTTCAAATTTTACTGTTCCAAGATATGGAGTTTTCTACTTTGTAAAATTTTTTTATAGGATTTTTTTAAGTTTATAATTTTTAAAATTCTTCAAATATTTTTTTAATCCATATTAAATCAGTTTTTAATAATTTAATTTATTTTTATGAGTTTTGCATTTTTTGCAAATGATAATTTTCTTCCGAAATGGCTTTGCTTGTAAAAATTTAGGAATTTGAAAATTTTAATTGCCTTTTTTTGCATGTAAAATCTTTAAAAAAATTTTTTTTGAATTTTTTTATAGAAATTGTATTAATTTTATTTTTAATGGGCCAAAATTTACTTTTTATTTCTAATGGGCTAAATTTTTTTATTTCTTTTACTTCAAAACCTGTTAATTTTGCTAATGGGCCCGATACCCTCCAAAAAGCCCAATAAGCCCATTTTTGTTTTGTAACAAGTCTAAGAGACTTATTTTCATTAAATTTGATATGTGAAATTTTATTCTTTGAATACATAATTTTTAACTTATTACAATTTAGTCTTTATAATTTGTTTTTGATCTAATTCAAATTTTCTCCCATATTTTTAGATTATGATGTCATGCATGACATCATCATGCAAAATTACAAATTCATTCATTACTGTTTATCAAAATGAAAAAAAAAAACTAAAAGATAATAAATAAATGAATAAAAAATTTTATAAGAAAAGAAATTGTAGAAATTTGTAGTTTTTTTAAACCTTGGCTGATTCTTTTCCTTTAAAAATAAGGATGAAAGTTTTCAAGAGAGGCCTTTAGCCATTTATAGCCAAAAAACACTGAAATTCACTAAATTACTAAAGTTTTTTTTTCAAGTTTTTCAAGCTTTTAAGGTAAATCCACTTGGAGAACTCTTGATTTTTATTCATTTCTATTATATTTCATCCTTATTGTGAGCTTTGTGAATAATTGAGCTTATATATTTTGATCCATGTTAAAAGGCCAAGTATGAAAGCTATGATCAAAGTTTCTTGATTTTGTTGTTAAATTTGATTTTTGCTAGAAATAGTTTTAACTTTAATCACACTAATTCATGTTTGCTGGTAGAAATAATATTATTTTCATTTATATATTTTATGTCATTTTTCTTAATATTTTCATGTTGATTTATTCATTATTTATTATGTTTTAAAGCATATTTATGACTTAGTAAAAATTATGACATATATGTATGTTGATATTCATGAAAATATGTAATGAATAAAATTGTTTTAGTTGATATATATGCTGGCTAAATATGTTGACGAATCATTATGTCCTGTTTTTTTAGATTTAGGATTATTTTGTAAAGATTGAAAATTGCAGGGCTTAAAAATAATTTTCTTAAAATTTTGAAGGCCTTGGAAGGATGATTTCAATTTTGTCTAAATATGATCCTTATGATTTTGTGATGATTTTATTTTTTAGGTTTTTTTAATTATAAAAAATATAGGGACTAAGTGGCAAAAAATTGTCAATTTTTTTTCTATGGCCATTCAAGCTTGGCTAAATCACATAGACACCTTTAGAAGTTTTTTCATGCTCAATCTAATACATATAAATATGTTTCATGAATTTTTTGTCATTTTGTGTTTTTCATAATTTTGGAAAATTTAAGGACTTATTTGCAAAACTATAAATTTCTATTCCTAGGCCATTGGTGCTTGGTTGAATTGATTATATAATCTTTTATGTGTCTTGTGTCAATTTGGATGTGTTTAATATTTGATTCGATGTTTATTTCATACAAGGACTAAATTGTAAAAATGAAAACATTTTGTGTTAAGGCCTATCATACTTGGTCGAACCACTTGAAGACCATTATGGGTGTCTTTCTTGTGTGTTTAACATGTTTGAATGTGTTTTTGCAATTTCAAAAAGTTTAGGCACTAAATTGCAAAACTTGAAAAAAATTGCTCTAAGGCTATAAATGGTTGGCCGAATGCTTTTTATGATTTTTGACATAATTTCCATGATTTTTGTGATGAATTTTGTGTTTAATTATATGTTTATTTTGTGTAGGGACTAAATTGCCAAGTTTGCAAAGTTTAGGCATCATTTAGAAAATCTTGTATTTTCAAGTTAATGAAATATTTTTGACATTTTAAGAACATTTCTAGCATTCCTTTGGTCCTCTAGAGTGGTGTAACCATTATTAAAACTTTTTGTGATCCTTTAGTTTTCTATGGGGTATGAAATGTAATTTTGAAAAGTTTAAGGGCCTATTAGCAATTTTTGCATTTTAGATCGCTTTTGACGTTCAAGTTACTGATGAAGGTATAATTATCATTAAATGCCACTATTGAGTCCTCTATGTTACCGGGATACTTTATGTCGAAGGTAAACCTTAGGGGTACTTTAGTAATTTGTTTAGAACCAATTCCTATGTGATCACCAGAATACTTATATGTTGAGAGTGTATAGTAGGAAGAGGTACATTTGTTTATGATGCCATCAACTCCTCTAGGTTACCCGGATTCTTTTATGTCAATGGCATATCTTATCAGTATTTTGGTAATTTTCCTTAGAACCGAGTCCTATGTGATCACTAGGATACTTATATGTCAAAGGCGTATAGTGGGAATAGGTTCGTTTGTTTATAAAAGTATCGAGCCCTTCCGGTTACTAGGATATTTCTATGTCAAAGATAGACTTTAGAGACATTTTAGTAATTTATGTTAGAACTAAGTCCTATGTGATCACTAGGATACTTATAGGTTAAAGGTGTACAATCATAATAGGTTTGTTCATCTATGAAATTATAGAATCCTTTAGGATCACCAGAATACTTCTACATTAAAGCTGTACTTTAAGGGGCATTTTGGTCTTATCGATCATGTTTATGTGCTTTGAGTCTAGTTTCGTACATGCAATGGAAACCAAGCCTTAGGACAAATATTATTATTTTTAATAGAATTGGAATTTTTGCAAATCAGGGAAATGTCTCTAATGTTGAAATATTACATATAATTTCTCTCAGCATAAGAGAGAGTTTTTATGGATTATTTTAATAATAAGATATCTTTTTTTAAAAAATAAGTTGCAATTTTTTAAAAAACAATTCAAAAAAATAAAACCTTAAATATTTCTCCGATCCTCTAGTAGGGTACTAAGAGACTTTGATTATCAAAATAAAAATTTTCATATTCCTATGACCTTCTAGTGGGGTGTGAAGATATTTTGACCTTTTTTATTCCTTTAGTTTTCTAGTTAGGTATAAAAGATATTTAATTTTTTTCAGAAAACTATTAAAAGCTCGATTTTCCCATGTGGGATAATAAATTTACTTTATCAAATTTTTAAATATGGGAATTATGTTAAATATTAAATATTGAAATTAAATAGAAATCAAAATTTAAATTAACACATTATTAACAAGGTGCTGATTTTTGGGCACCACGAGAAGGTCAAACCTTACTTATGATTGTAAGCAACTTTAGGACCCTTTTATAGGATCTCTGGTATTCTTGTAGATCTTGGAGTTTGTTTTTGTGGGTTTCATAGCCCCAAAAATATAAACTTCATTAGGCGATCAATCTCAATTAGCCAAACTAGATTAGTGACGACTCAAATAAATAGTTGTTTCATAATGACTATTTAGGGTTGTTAAGTAAGCGATTCATCTTGACAACTCAATCCCCAAACACAATAAAATAAATAATAAAAAAATAATAATGATATGGCCTTCAAAAATAAAAAATAATGATAAATTAATGTATATAGGAACGAGGGATAGACCCACCATTTTAAGTTAGACTCGTCAGGATTCATATCCAGGTCATCTTGTGACACCATAGAAATAAAAGAATATAAAATAGTGATATATCAATAAATATAAGAACAATGGCCTTGTAAGTCAGGCTTGGTCAAGATTCGTATCTGGGCCACGTTGTGATAGCTTGATGACTCCATTAGGGGCTTGGTCAAAATTAATTACATGCTAACTAAACTTTAATTAATTGGTTTTAATTGGTACTTTAATTTTAAATTCCCTTTTAAGAATTTCTTTTCTTTTCATTATAGTAATATCTAAGCATTGATCCTTTCATGTTTATATTTCTTTTTCGGGGGTTAGGATAGTTGGTTTTATTTTTAACATTATGTCACCAAAAGGTATATTCATCCCTTCGCACACATTGTGCACATGTGTAGTAGTTTCTCCTCCATTAGATATAGTGGCATAGTTACGCAATCTTTTAGGAGTGCATGAAATAGCTTTGTTTTCTGAGGTGTTAGCCTATGTTTGGGCCAGTAAAAACCCTACTGGGTGTAGATTCTTATGCCTGCCTAAGGTGTTAAGCCTATCACGGGCATGAAATACACACACACTCGAATTGAACCTATTTTGACATAAATCTATGATGGATATGGATAAGGTACCTCATTAGTCCTCTTCGAGCTTGAGGTATTTAAGAACTTAATTAGAATTTTGATCTAAAACCGCATATAGTGAACCATACTAACCTTCTAATCAAAACCACACTTGATTTTAGATGTCATAAAAATTAGGGACACGTGAAGGGACAAAGCTATCTTTTTCCCTTTATTTTATACTTTTATTTAGCTGGATAATTTTAATATTTATTTAAATAATTTGTGATTTTTATTGTTTTGAAATTTATTTATTTGGTAAATTTTGATATTTTATTTAAATAACTTGTGATTTTCATTGTTTCAAAATTTTATTCGTATTTAATATCTTTTAAGGATACTAACTCATTTTCGTTTTTCTTTTTTTTATGCATTCTTCTTTCTTTATATGCATATAGGAATGCTTGCTTTAAAAAAGAATGTCAACTTAGACCAATTTTCATTTAACTTTATGGCCGAACCAATACACGCAATGAATATTTCCAAAGAATTTGAATAAATTCATTCTGCATCCAAATTCAATCAAAAAAAAGATGGAAACTGTATACCGAGGGGTTTCGTGTCAAAAGTGCCAAGGATAACACATTTAAAGCTTCGGTAGAATGATTTAAGAAAGTTAGTTGAAATCTGGGATTAGTGGGGAATGCAAAACAAACCCTTATTTATAGAAATACGGATTACTCTTTCACTCAAAATACACATGGATGAATAGTTAGTCAAAGCTATGAACGAGTTTTAGAATTCATCATTCTGATATTTCTCGTTCAATCAACATGACATGACTTTGACTGTGGAAGAGATTTTGGCTCTTCTTAGGCTTGGGCCTATAGAGACTGGAGACGCCTCATTTTGTTCGACCTACTTTTAGCACCCCAAGATTTAATTGAAGGATGTTATAATCAAAAATTAAAATAAAAACTGGGAGACAACCGTCGAATGCCATGTCGCCAAGCACTATTATGTGACATGGTGCTAGGCGAAAATTTTTTTTGGAAGGTCTGAAATGCCTATGAGCCATTTTAAAGGAAAATATAAAAATGAGGTATCAAAGGCTACTTTTCATGGTATCACCAAAGTCATTTAGATGAGTACATGTAGACACCTTATTTTGTCCAACAGTTTTTGGGTATCTTAGGGGTTTGGGTACAAGGCGACAAAATAACAAAGATAGAAATAAAGCTAGGGAATTAGCGATGAATTTTTTTTTGGGAAAGCCTAAAATGCCTATAGACTGATTTAATGAAAAATGCAAAAACGAGGCATCAAAGGTTATTTTCAAGGTGTCATTAGAGTTATTCAGGTGAGTATACGAGCTAATTTTTCTTTTTTTTGTGACTAAGATAAGATAACTCGAGGAACCTAAGGTATGTATGAGTTATATGGGTGCTTAAACACTATCACAGGGCTTTCATGTCACCAAAATGTTGAATTTCCATGTGTAGTATCGATACATGAGGGTTTGGTATCGATACCTAAGGTGTGGCATCGATACATAGTATGATTGTATTGATACAAGTCTTGGCAATAGCTAAAGTTGTGATTTTTGGCAAAATGTATCGATACACAAGCATAAGTATCGATACAAATCCATGGAGTATCGATGCTAGCCTCTAAGTCTTGAGACTGGAAACATTTTTTTGCTCTTAGTATCGATACATAACTCATAGTATCGAAACTCGGGAGTTGTGCATCAATACAACATTGATACATTAGACATTTTTGCCTAGTTTGAGCCATTTTTTAGCCTCCAAAAACCTAATTTAAACATGTTTTTGCACCAAAGGACTATCATATAACATTGCAAACCTTAACTATGGGTTCATTAATGGATTCTAACAAATTTTTGGAGTCTAAACAATTAATGACAAAGGTCACTTTCATAAAATATATGGGTGTAAGATGGTGGTAGGCATATCTCCAATTTGCAGGCTTTCACAGCCTTTTTGCCCCCTTGATTATCATGGCAAAACCAATAAGAAGTCAACTAAACATGGCAGCTAAAGATATGCTCTACTGCAGAAGAAAAATTAATGAGGCCTTTTGCATTATCTTTTAAAAAATGAGGGCTGAACCAAAAGGGGATCTCAAAGGAAGCTACAAAAAAAATGGCTCCCAACTATTAAAAAACTCTCTAACAATCCCAGAAAACTCTTGACCCATCCCCATAAATCCTTTAGCCATTCTTACCCTAAAAACGCTTCTACAAACACTGTTTCATTAACCTTCATACTCCATTCCCGTAGCTACCCCAAACCACCACTAGAAAACTTTCAAAAACTTAACTTTCCACACATTTTGATCCTTAAAAAGCCTCACCGTCAACCATACCACCAAAAAGCTACTTCTTTTTATCCTTTTCTTGCTAAATAATAGCCAGGAGAATGAAGAAATTAAGCCTACAGCCGTTGCTCCAAAAAAAGGGAAGTTCAAGTTTTTGGTATATCCCCTCTACCTTGGTCTTTATATTTTCTATTTTGTCGTTAACATCATCTTAGTAAACCTTTTTTATGCTTTTATAACCACCCTCGGACTCCCATGCATTTTTATGGCTTTAGGTATGATAGTTTAGGATCTTGATGTTTTTCTTGGTGTCTACATGCTGTCCCCTTACATTTTCATCACCGTAACAACCTCTATCCATGTGACCTTGCCATGTTCCTTCCACATTCACATTTGCATCTCATGTAAAGCATGCATCTTAACATGTCATAAGTATGCCCGTACATTTCCTAGCAGCCTAAGTATGTTCATGCATCTATCTATCATCTCCATGCACTTTTTTTTTATGGATACATGTTCTCCATGTTCTGTATCATGTTTATGGCACTTTGGTTGTGTTAAGATGTTTGTTTGAATGCTAAAAAACCCAATTTCAAAAAAAAAATCCCTCAGTTAGGTGCATGCTATCTCCCACACATAGAGAATAACATAGGCTTAAGATTTTTATGAGGTTAGCTTTCCAACCTTGTGGGCAAAGTAAGCATTTAGTTTTGGATTCATGGAAGAATGAGTATAAGAGTGTTGGTTTTCAAAAATGAAATGAAATATTTTAGTTAAAAATGTGAATCCTTGTCCTTAGCCAAACAAACTCTCGATAGCATGGTCAACAGATTGTTCCATTATCCCAAACTACTCCAGGACTGTGGAATGAACTCGTGATGCCCATGTCAACCCCTCATCCTAGTTACAGATGTTCGAACATCCAAGTTCAACCCAATGAAAAGCCAAAAATACCGAACACCTCCTATATTTTGTTATGGTAGCACAGTGTGTTGGTTTTAAAATATTATTTAAAAATAAAAAATGATTTATCCAGAATGTATTGGTATTTTTCCCTTGAAGGGTTTTGAATTACTTTTCTAATGATATCTTATTTACCTTCAGATCATCTCTGATGAAATACCTATGATTTTTTGACTCTTCGCTATCTGAGACCCTTAGATCAGTAAATAATTTACTATTCAGGCTGTTCGACCCAACAAACAACATTTTTTAATCCCTTGAATATTCTTCCCATAAAGTTCATGAAATTCCTTTTATGAAAAGGTATTATTCACATTTTAATGATTCTGGATAAATTTGAAATGATTTTTCAAAGTCTATCATACCTTTACCCTGTACATGCTACCAGTGTCGACACAAGGTGAAGTTCAAAAATTAATTCCACCTAGGAGTGATTTTCTAGGATTTTTGGAATATTTTTACATTAATCCTCATCGAGTTATCCTCCAAGTGGTACCTTGTTTACCTCCAGGACCTCCGGATAAGCTTAGAATAAATTCAGAAAGAGAAACAATGCAATGCTATCCTCTGTTTCTAACCCAATATCCGAAACACTATTGTTAAGGTGTTCGAATGCTTCACGATATACTCAGCTTATTCCCATAACCTAAGCTCTTAAGACTCGGACCAAGGCTAAATAAAAGAGGAACATTTTAGCCAAATCTTTAGCTCTCGATTTTCAAAGATTCCCCTACCCAAAAAAATGATGCTTTTCTAATAACATAAAAATTTTCCATATTTGGGGATACTCTAACCCCTTACTTTGAGGGGATACTCTAAACTCATTTTTTAGGTGAATCTAATATCAAACCTTTATTTTTTGGGATACTCTAACCCTACTATTCTGAAAGAATACTTTAACCCCTTTTAACTCAAATCCAATATCAAACCTTCATTTTCGAGGATAATCCAACCTTATTTTTAACTTAAATCCAATATCAAACCTTTATTTTTGGAGATACTCTAACCCTGCTTTTAACTCAAATCCAATATCAAACCTTCATTTTTGGGAATACTCTAACCCCACAACTCTGAAGAGATACTGAACCCCACTTTAGCTCAATATGACATCAAATTTTCACCTTTGGGGATACTCCAACCCTACTCTTTTGAGGGGATATTCTAACCCTGCTCTTCATATTCCTTCTATAATCCAAGCTTTTCTCTTTCTCGAGTCATCGAAACCTTTTCCTCCTCAAATTCCTTCCAAATCGGACTAAGTCTCAAGGTTGTCATCTTGGTCATTCATAAACAATAAAAGGCAGTTACGAGATACATCTCGATCATCCCTCTTGTTATATATTTTACGTGGATTTATTGTTTCTTCCCTATCTTACTAGCATGTTTCCTCTTGTATGGACCTCGAGCATTCATGCTTTAAAAATCATTATCAAAATCACAAAACGATATCTCATGTGGATATCTTTCCAATGCTAGACATGTAATATTTGATTTTTTTTAAACCTATCTGGAGATCATTTGCATCGACAATACCTATGTTTCTCACCTCTCCAAGGTGCATAGGTGATAAAATTTTCATTAAACTTGGGCTCGTATCTTTATAAAATTCCATGCATTAAAGGGAATTATATTTAAATAATGATAAAAATGGAGCCAAGGAAATCAATATTTAAATATAGTTAGATGGTACCGATTTTTGGGCATCATGGAGGTGCTAATCTTTCCCCACACGTAACCAACTCTCGAACCCAAAACAATGAATCTCTGGTATTATTTTCAATAGATATCTAATCATGCCTAACTTAAAATGATCGGTGGTGAATCAAAGTTTATGGACACTTTGCGGTAACCATCCAAGACTAATTAGATGAGTGATTCGTCCAACATTCTTTGACTCTTTCATGTCAAACATCAAAACATTTTTATGTCGAGCGTGCTTTGGCCCTTCGGATTATTTGAAGTTTGTAAAGGTTAAGCACGTGGAACGTCGATAGTACACGATCGATTTCCCACTAGTTATGACTAAATTGAGGAAAATTGAGAGGCCATAAGTATGTGCAAGTTATATTAGTATACAAGTATTGATACGAAGCTTTACGTCGCTAAAAACTTCAATTTTCACATGTAGTATCGATATAGAAGGGTTTGTTATTGATACCTAGCATGTTCTTATCAATACAAACTTTGACAATAGCTAAAGTTGTGATTTTTGACAAAATGTATTGATATGCAAGCATGAGTATTGATACATATCCATGGAGTATCGATGCAGGCCTTTAAGTCTTGAGACTAGAAATATTTTTTGCTCTTAGTATCGATACATAGCTCATTGTATTGATACTCATGGGTAAAAAGTACCTTGTGAATTGATACAACATGTTCTATAATGACACATCAAGGCATTTTTGCCTAGTTTGAGCCACTTTTCAGCCTTCGAAAACCCGATTTAAACATGTTTATACCAAAAAACTATCATAAATCATTGCAAACCTTAACTATGGGCTCATGAATAGATTCAAACAAATTTTTGGAGCTCAAACAATCAATGACAAAGGTCATTTTCATAAGATATATGGTTATAAGAACGTGTGGTAGGCATATCTCTAGATGCAGGTCATCATAGCCTTTCTACCTCCTTGCTCAACATGGCAGAACCAATGGGAAAACAGTCAGCTAAGTATGGTAACTGGAGATGTCCCCTGGTGCAAGAGGGAAAGATAAAAAAAATACTTTTACATTGTCTTCTAAAAGCAAGGGCTGAGCATTGAATAGAGGTCTCTTAATTATCCTAAAAAAGAGCTCTCCAGCAGCTCCCTATCTATTCCCAAAAACTCTCTAACAATCTTCAACCCTAAAACTCTACCAAAAAACACTATTTCATTATCTTTCACCCTCAACCAACCTCTATTCCTATTTCTCCATAAAACCACCACTAAAATACCTTTAAAAACTTAACCTTTCACATACAGTTATCCTCAAAACATCCCACCAGCAACCATATTACCAGAAAGCTTCTTCTTTTCACCCTTTACTTGCTAAATAATAGCAAAAAGAAGGAAAAAATCAAGCTTAAAGTCACTGTTTTAAAACAAAAAAAGAGGAAAGTTTAAGCTTTTGCTAGTATATTTTCTACCTTTTTCCATACATTTTCTATTTTGATCATCCATTTCACTTTAGTGAGCCCTAAATGCTGCCATAAACCTCTTGAAACTTTCAAGCATCATTGTAGCCTTGGTGGTGGTAGTCTCAGAATCTTGATGACCCTCTTGACAATTTAATGTTGTTTAGGTATCTTAACTTATCATACTTCATTTTTATCATTATACAGTCTCTATTCATGCAATTTTTGCCATGTTTCCTTCCATATTCACATATCCATCTCATATTTAAATAGTCACTTTAAAATGTCTTATGTATGTTCATACATTTTTTTGTGTTTTAAGAAGTACTCATGAAATAAAATGCTATCCTGATAACTCCAATATCCATTCCTTCGTTCAAACATTTTCATATCATCTCCATGCAACTTAATTGTCATCTTCTTATATTTGTGTCACCCATTTTCATGTCAAGATGTCATATTTGTATATTTGCATGTATAATCTATGTTTATCTTTGTATGTATTGTATTTTGTTCATGATATCTCCATTAAAATGCTGGCTTGTTTCTTAAAACCTAATTTTTAGAAAAATCCCTAGGTTAAGTTCATGCTACCTCTAATAGCTAAAGAATAGCATGGACTTAATGTTTTCATAAAATTGATCTTCTAATCTTAGGGGTAAATTAACATTTTAGCTCTGGACTTATGGTGAAATAAGTTTATTCTTCAAAAAAATCCTTTTTATTATTAAACCTTGATCTTGAGTCCCATGTTCCCTTCAATAACAAGGTTAATGGGTTGTTCCATCATCCCAATCTACTCTAAGATTGTGAAATGAACTTGTGAGCCCAAGTTACATTCTGTGACAAACGTTCATATATCCCAGACTTGAGTCTATCTTTGAAAAAACCTGAATATCGTATAATCCCCTTACTTTTGCTCTAGCAGCACTGTAGTTTGGATTTGAAAAATCACTTTCAAACCTTAAAATGTTTTCTTAGATTTTTCTAATTTTTTTCCCTAAAGGCCATCGAATTATCTTCCTAATAGTTTTTTATTTGCCCTATGATCACCTTGGACGAGGGAGTTATGATTTTTCGAACCTTTACTATCTAGAACCCTTAAAACTAGCATACAACATTCTGCTTGGGCCATCTTGGCCCATCAAATGATTTTTATGAAACTTTTGAACATTTTTCATAGAAAGCTCACAAAATTCTCTTTTTGGAAAAGTAATGTTCATGATCTAATGATTTCAGACAAGCTTGGAATGATTTTTCAAAGTCCATCATGCGCTTTTTCTTTTACATATTACCAATGTCGAGATAGACTTAACTTCAAAAATTAATTTTGCCTAGAAAGTGATTTTCTAGGATTAGAATATTTTTATATTAAACCTTATTGAGTTCCCTTTCCAATGGTACCTCATTTGCCCTTTAAAGCCTTCAGATGCACTTAAAAAAAATTTGAGAATGTAGATGACATGATGTTGTCTTTTGTTTTCAACTTAATTTTTAAATCTCCTTTTATCGAGACATTTGTATGTCTCAAAATGCATTAGGTTGGTTTCCCTACAACATGAGCCCCTTTTGACTTAAACCAAAGCTAAAAATACAAAAATATAAAAAAAGATTTCATATTAAAATTTGCGCTAGTGGAGATACTCCAACTCCATTGCTCTTAGGGGACACTTCAACCCTGTTTTTAGTTAAAAATCTAAATTTCTCTTCATTCCTAAATATTTTCCTAACTCTATCTTTAGGAATACTCTAACCCTACTTCTCTAAGGGGATACTCCAACCCCATTTTTAATTAAAGATTCAAATTTTCTCTTTATTACTAAATATTTTCCTCACTCCATCTTTGGGGATACTCTAATCCTACCTTTCTGAGGGGATACTCGAACCCCGCTTTACCTTGAAAAAAATCCAAATTTTCTCTCTTTTTGGTGCCTCAAACTACTTTAACTAAAATCTTCTTTGACCCTAAAATTATCATCGAATCTAGACTTGTCTCTAAAATTGTCACCCTAGTTATTCTTCAATAATCGAAGGTAACTATAAGATACATTTCGATTATCCCTCATTTTCACATTTTTTTATGATTGTTTGTTTATGATATTATTATATTTCTTCTTTTTGTCTTACCAACATGCCTCCTTTTGTAATGATTATTGTGCATTCATGTTTGAAATTTACTTTTTTTCAATAAAATTTACAAGGCAATGTTTCTTGTTGGTATCTCTTTAGTGCCTAATATGAAATATTCAATTTTTAAACATTGTTTCCACAAAAGCCCTATGTTCCTCACATCTCCAAGGCGCATAGGTTATCTAATTTTCTTTAAAAATCTAGATTTGTATTTCCATTAAAAAATCATGCATTTAAAAGGATTATGTCTAAATAAAGACTAAATGGAACTGATTTAACTGAGACCAAAGAAACAGGAGGTACCAATTTCAGGCATCATAGGGATGCTAATACTTCTCCATGCGTAACCAACTCCTGAACCCATACAATGAATCTCTAAGCTTTATAGACCTTGAAATCGATGTTTCAAGTTTCTTAATATTGTTTTCAATAGGCATTTGGTTCTGCCTAGCTCGAAATAATTAGTGGCGACTCTAAGTTTATGGCCATTTCATGGTGGCCATCCAAGACTAGTTAGATGAGTGATTTGCCCGATGGTCTCCTCCCTCTCTTTCCCATTATTATGCCTAATCCAAATACTAACATGGGATAACTCAAAAGCTCAACCATAACCAACCATCAGTTATTTTTTAAGTCGAATATGCCATGCCCTTCGTATCATTCGAAGTTTTAAAAGCGAGCATGTGATGATGAAGATGAGACCCATCTACTACAAAGATTACAATCCGGTAGCTTTAAAAAAAATTAAGTCAAATTTTGGATCTAAATTTTAAAGTCGACAAACATCACATAAAGCAGAAAGGAAACACCAGTCTTATTTCATGGCAATTTTTACAAAAATAAGTCCAAATGCAATCTGAGACTAAAAAAGCTCTGGGTGTATTTGCTCTTGCTGTATATGAGATCATTTTATTCTAAAAAATGTTGAGAGATGTTGAGGTGGCAATAATGGATTTGTTTAACCCATTAGAAATGAACATATGTCTGACTCCATCAATTCTAGTTGAGATAATTTCAGCACTCAATGCATGTCGAAAGAAGGCTCAAGGTAGATTTTTTAGAAGTGCCTTGTTATTGTATATCTGGGCTCGAAGTCATTTTTAAGGCAAAAAAATGGAGAAAGTTAAACCCTACTTCTCTTATTTTATCTTTTTTCAAGAATTCAGTAAAAAAAGAATGGCTGAAGTCTAGAAGTAAGACACAATGGGTTGAAACACATAAAAACTTGCTTTCAATGATATAACTTGGACGGCACCATGGTTTTCACCAAAATGCTTTGTTTATCATGTGGTAATCCACTTTATGTGCCTTTACTCAACATATGAGGCACTATGGGATATGCACCATTATTGGTTTAAAGATAATATGGGTTGCAGCAATTCATCCCCATGACCTCAAGTTTAGCTAGTGTGGCCTAGAATATCAGAATGACGATTATAGAGTCACTTCAAACAAGCACTTTAAATTAGAAGCAGAGACATTAATCAGGGTTACATGCACACAGAGATAAGACCACTCCAAGGTCTGATGCTTGGAGAAGAGTTTAAGGCTTTAACATAATCATCCTAGCTCAAATGAGACCATTCCATGAGTATCCATCTAACCAGAGCCTTTCATTGCCATTTGAGATTGATTTGGTTAAGGAAAAAGCTACTAAGGAATGAAAGAGAATGAATGAGGAGAATCATCAGCTCTAAGAGGAATGGCTAATTACGAATGAAAATAAAAGTAAAAGAAATGAAGTTGAACGAATAACAGAAAAGTACAATCTAATTAAGAATGATTAGATGAAACAAAACAAAAGGATGAAGCTTACTAGGGTATTTAGTAGTTCAAGCAACACTGCTAAGGGAATGAGAGAGGAAATGCATAAGCTTCGTAAAAAGTTAGAAGTTTAAAAAGCTAAGGCTTTGGAAGGAGAAGCTAAACAGCTATTTTTGAAAGAAAGAAAAAAGCATATTGATACACATCTCTAATTAAGGAAATCTATTAAAAATAATGGATGACTCTAAGCTGCTTTAGATTAAGAGCATGGAAGGGTATCTCAACTGCTTAAAAGAAGACAAGGCCTCACAATAACTATTGCAGAGATGAGGCTAGAACTATAATGCAGAGGAGATGACATTTATGCCTTGGCACAAGCCTACCTGATTTAGATGCATTTAAAGTTGATAAACTATGATGGGCTAAAGATGATGGCAAAAGGTGGGCAACTAATTCTTTTGGCTAACAAATATATGTAGATCATCTCATAGAATAGATCAACCAGCCATTATCCAAGTAAGGAAAATGGTGGAAAGGATTAAAGTCTTACATATGCAGATTATCCCTATAGGAGGCATATTGTACTTTAGTTTTTTGATAAGGCTCAGAAACAATATGATCAAGTTAGGACTTTCATCGGATGTAATCCCTACATGATCAACAACGTGAATATATAGTTTGTCACGAAATTAATGGAAAATTTTTAAGCTCAGAATCTTCTGTTAAAGCAAGTATCCTTACAAATGCATTTATATATTCATATCATGCATACATTACCTATACATATATGCATATATATACATACGTATATGATTATTAATTTCATTAGTTCATAAATAAAAATTAATAAACGTAAAGATATTTGGAATTCTATTAAGGTTCCAACATTGCAAACCATGAGAGATCAACTTAACCATTACCCATTCATTTATACTTTACTAAATTCAAAACAAGAAGAATGGCTAAAGACCACTTATTAAGATTGGAAAGATCAAAAGAAAGTCCTCGATAGGCCCAAGAGGCCATGATGAAAAGACAAGAAGAAATGCAACTACAAATCACCAGAATGATGGAATTGCTCATGGCTAGGGAGCTAGCTCAATCATAGCCAAAAGTTATTATTGATTCTCCTGGTACAAGATAAAAGACGACCTGTAAATGTTTAGGATACACAGTTAGCAGGCTCACAAAATATACCTCATCCACTAGCCATCCATATTAGTCTTGACATTCTTGCATAAAAGTAGGTATAAAAACCACAGTCATGCAAAAAAAGTTAACGGGTGTTAGTGCTTATGAAACACAAAGGCGAAATAGAAAAGTAAAGAGCAAGTTAAAACAAAAAGTGAAAAAAAAAAATTATAACTACTTGAAAAAAGACTAAAAACTATAGAAAAGGCTAAATTGTATAGCAGTGTTGATGTTAAGGATCTTAGCTTAGTACCAGATCTCATTCTTTTGCCAAAATTTAATAAGTACAAAGGCACTACATTCTTCAAGCATATATCAAGAAGGCCATTTAAAAGATGGCCAAATATTCTTAGAATGACTAGCTCATGATCCATTGCTTTCAAGTTATTATGATCAGCGCTCAGATGGTACGATAATATGAATTATACCCAGATCAAATATTAGACCAATCTGGCAAATGCATTTCTACAACAGTATAAACATATAACTGAAGAGGTAACAGATAAGCTAATTTTATATAACATGGAAAAGAAATCTTCAGTCTTTAAAAGAATATGCATAAAAGTGAAGAGATATAGCCTTTCTAATTCAACCTCTATTGATAAAGAAGGAAACTATAATGTTGTTCATAATGCTCTGTGCCCTCTCTACTATGATAAGCTAGTAGAAAATGCAACCAAGAGTTTTGCAAACCTTGTTGTTTCTAGAGAGATGATTAAGAGGGCTATAATGGTTAAAAAATTTGCAATTGAAGAGTCTTTTACCAAAAAAAAAAGCTTAGGCCAACAAGAAAAAAGAAAAAGCATTGCCTGTCAAACCTTAAATACCTACTATCTTAACATACCTTGAGCTCCTATTCCAACATCACACTAGATTACCATTGCAACATCACACTAGACTACCATTGCAAACTTTCCTCCATAAAACCAACCAAGGCTCAGTGTCAATCCATTAGCCCCAAAAGTGAAGTAACCTTGACCCCGCTATGATCCTCTTCTTTATTCTTATAAGGAAATATTTGATAAGCTCTTTGAGGCATCATTAGCGGTCTTTATTATCTTTAAACCATATGAAGGTAATTAGTCTAGCTGGTATGACCTAAATTTATATTATGAGTAACATGCAGTAGCTAGCCACTCGATCAAAAATTGTATAGCCTTTAAACAAAAGGTCTAAAGGCTTCTAAAAAAGGGCACTTTCCAATTTGATAACTTTTTAGCACTTAATATGGTAGCAAATTCCTTACCTAATCATCTCGAGCCTAGAATTAATGCCTTAATTGCTAAAGAAAATGACGAAAGAAGTTAAAGGTCAAAGAAGTTAGAGCTTCAATGGAAAATATATGGGCAATCTTAACTGAAAATGGATCTTTGGTTAAAATCATGGAAGCATTAAAAGCCAATCAGATCTTAGTGGTACTTCTACAAATTTTACATGACTTTAAGACATAGTTTGCAAAGTTGTCTAGACTTTTTAGCCATCATCCAAAGAATGATGGACAATAGTGAAATTGGGTTCTATGAAAAAGCTATTGGTCAATAGTCAAGCCAAGTTTCAACCCGCTACCTCTTACTAGATGAAATTTTTTATCATCATCAATCCAAAAGCTAAAGAAATAAAAACAAAGGTGTTATTACGATAATTATTATAGCTTTCAAGAAGTGTCAAGTGGCCACCATCAGAAAAGATAGTGAAGGGCACGATAATGATCATGGGATCCATCCTTATCCTCCTGGATATGTCTTGAGGAATTGGACTAATATTGAGCAAATCGTAGTGTTTAAGCCAATTTCAAAGTAATTCCAGAAACTTATTTTGGCATATAATAATCTTTCTATAAAAGGTTGGAATCAAATTATCGTTTAAAGCAATAAAATACCTATAACCTTTTTATCTATGCCTAATTTATTTTATACCAATATTTTTTTCTTTTTTACATAGACATACACAAATTATGTCATATATTTGTTTATCCATTTCTTTCCTTTCTTTTTTTTTTTTTACCTTTACAAATTTCCTATTCAAAAAGAAGTGGATAATACCAATCACATTTTAAAGGTTAACTTTGAATAGGCTATTTGCTTGAATAAGATCAATTTCAAAAAAGATGTTAATGATCATACTTTGCCACTTGATCTATTAAAAATAATTAAATTAGAGGATGAATGAATAAATCCCTATGAAGAATTCATAGAGTTGATAAATTTAGGGGATGATAAGGGTGATAAAAGAGAAGTTAGAATAGGGATTGCTCTTATGCCTACCACCAAGAAAAAAATTAATAAGTTTACTTTAGGAGTTTTAAGATGTTTTCGTATAGTCCTACCAAGACATGCCAGGATTGGATAAAAAAATCATGGTCCACAAGTTACCTTCAAAACAAAAATGCAAACTAGTTTAGCCAAAGTTAAAATGAATGAAATGAAAATGCTTTTGAAAATAAAAAAAGGTAAATAAATAGTTTTAAGGATAGATTTCTTGAAGTGGTAAAATACCTAAAATGGTTTGCAAATATTATTTTGGTTCCCAAAAAAGATGGTAAAGTCAAAATATATGTAGACTACTGGGCCCTAAATCAAGCAAGTTCAAAGGATAATTTCTCTTTACCCATATAGATAACTGGTTGATAATATTGCGAAGAACTATTTTTTTTTATGGATGGAGTTTTATGGTATAACTAGATAAAAATGGCACTAGAAGACATGGAAAAGACCATATTTGTCACAATATGGGGAACTTTTTATTATAGGGTGATGGCATTTGGATAGAAAAATGTTAAGGCAACTTAGTAAACGGCAATGGCTACTTTATTCCATGATATGATGCATAAAGAGATAGAGGCATATATTGCTGACATGATTGCCAAGTCATCCTAAGTGGAAGGACACATTATGGATTTACGAAATATTTTCAAAAGAATGAGAAAGTATCAGTTGAAATTGAATCCAACAAAATACACTTTTAAAGTAAAGTCAGGGAAATTATTAGGTTCATTATGAATGATAAAGGATAAGATTAAAGTTATCTAGAAATTGCCATCCCTGCATGCACAGAAAGAGGTGTAAAGTTTCTTGAGGAGGTTGAATTACATGACCAGATTCATATCTTAACTCACCAATAAATGTGATCCAATATTCTAACTTTTGTAAAAATAGAACCCTAGTGAATGGAATAAAAAATGCTAGGAAGCATTTAAGAAAGTGAAGCACTATTCTCTATAATCCACAATGTTAGTACTGCCTATACCGGGACAGACTGATTCTGTACTTGTCAGTATTTAAAAGGTCTATGGGTTGTGTGCTAGAACAGCAGAATAAGACAAGAAAGAAGTATGCAGTTTATTAGGTTAGCAAAAAGGTCCTTGATTATGAGGTAAATTATTCTCAAATAGATAAGGTATATTATGCCTTAGTTTGGATTGTAAAAAGGCTCTAACAATGCATGTTGTATCATAGCACTTGGTTGATCACCAAAATAAACTTAATCAAGTATCTGTTTAAAGAACTGACTTTATCAAAAAGGATAGCTAGATGGCAAAGTCTTGCCATCAGAATATGATATGGTTTATGTGAGTCAGAAGGTAATCTAAGGAATCATTATTGTAGAATTTCTAGCAAGTTGAGCCTTTAATGATTATCAACCATTGAATTTTGACTTTTCAGATAAAAATTTAATTAATATTTCAATAGAAGAAGAAGAAAAGTCATTAGATAAATCAACATGGAAGATGTATTTTAGTGGAATGTCATGGAATCAGAGCGATCTTAATATCTTTAAAAAGGGACTATTATGCTTTCACCCCTCGATTGGACTTCGATTATGCAAATGATGTAGCAGAATATGAAGCATGTGTTATAGGACTCTGGCCAACCGTAGAAAGAAAAGCTCGATCATTAAAAGTATATGGAGACTTGGCTTTGGTGATTTATTAGTTGCATAGATAATGGGAAACTTGAGATCTGAGGATGCAATAATATAAAAAGGTGATTCTAGAATTGTCAAAGAATTTAGGGAAGTGGAAATCATTCATTTATCCCTAGATGATAATCAAATAGTGGGTGCTCTAGCCACTTTGGCCTTAAAGTTCAAAGTAAATAAGGGACAAGAGGTAATGCCAATTCAGATAAGCATATACAAGTCCTCTACATAGTATTGCACTGTCAAAATAGAAAGAGGTGGCCTCTCATGCTATCATGGCATTAAAAGATATCTTAAAGATCGAATATATTTAGACAATGCCTTTTGAAACCTATAAAAGAACTTTAAAAAGGTTGGCAGTGAATTTTGTTCTAGATAGAGAGATTTTTTACAAAAAGAGTTATAACTAAATATAGCTAAGATGTTTTGATGTTCACGAAGCACAAAAGATACAAGAGAAAGTGCATGAAAGGATTTGCAAAATCTATGGAATGGATATAAAATGGTGAGATAAATTATGAGATGGAGTTATTTTTGGATGATCATCACAGGTGATTGTATCAAGTATGCTCGAAAGTGTCATAAATGCCAAGTCAAGGCTAATAATCCATGCACCACCTTCGCCATTGCACATCATAACTACAGCATGGCCTTTTTCCATTAGACCAATTACACTTGTAGCTTTGAATCATCATTGCTTTATCTTAGTGGCTATAGCTTACTTAACCAAATGGTTGAAGCAGCCTCTTATACAAATTTAACAAGGTCAATGGTGATAAAATTTTTGAAAACCAACATCATTTGTTGATTTAGGATCCCCAAAAAAATTATAACGGATAATGCTTCTAATTTGAATAATAAATTGATTACAAAAGTGTGTACCCAACCTAAAAATCCCATCATAATTCAGAGACCTATGGTCCAAAGATGAACAAAGTCATGGAGGTAGCTAATAAAAATATTAAGAGAATCATAAGGAGAATGGTAGAGACCTACAAAGATTGGCATGAAAAACTATCTTTTACTCTCCTGGCATATAGAACTTCAGTTCAAACTTTAACTACGACAACACCTTATTTGTTAGTCTACAGCATAAAAGTTGTCTTATTGATTAAAGTTAAGATTCTTTTACCCCAGGTTCTAATGGAAACTAAGTTAGAAAAAGCTGAATGCGTCCAAGATTGTTTTGAACAGCTAAATTTCATTGAAGAAAAGAAGCTAAAAACAATTTAACATGGGTAGACATACCAAAAAAGGATGATGAGAATACATAACCCAGAAAATTCCATGAGGGAAATTGGTGTTGAAGAAAATCATTGTTGTCCAAAAAGATTGATGAGGTAAATGGACATCTACTTGGAAAAGGCCTTACATGGTTCAAAAAGCATTTTCTAGAGGAGTATTAGTATTGAAAAAAATGGATAGGGATATTTTACCAAACCCTATTAATTTTGATAATATAAAAAAATATTTTGCTTAAAAAGCAACATCATTTAAAAAAATAAAAAAATAGATGAAAACCTAAAAAGGCATCTGTTCCATAAAAAAAAAAAAAACCTAGAAGGGTGTCTGTTACATAAAAACCATAAAAAGGGGATGAAAAATAAAAACCCAAAAGGGCGTCTATTTCATAAAAATCGAATGAAAACCTAAAAAGAGTGTCCAATCAAAAGCGGTATAAAGGGGACACTTCGAGATAAAAACAAGAAATGACTGCTAAGCGTTTGAAAAGAATGGTCAAAGTACGATTTACCAAAAGACTAAGTTTAAAAAGGCATATTATGATTAGAAGCATTTTCAAGAAATGGATCTTCACAAAAGTAAACATTCCGTTTAAGAGAAATCTTCAAACAACTAAATGGGAGAATCTATTTATCTAAGTAATATCTAAATTTCTTTAGTACTTTACCATTATTTATGTAAAAAAGATAATATTGTATCTTTTTTCATTGTTACAATACAAGTACATATTTTTATTCATACCTCTGTTAAACTACCTTTTCTTAACCATGCTAACATTATTGCTAAACGATAATAAACATTTTAAAGAAAAAAATTGATGCAAAGATGAAAATTAATCTTTTTGCATTACTTTGGAATGAGATTAAAACATTATAAGGATCGTAGTTAATATTTTTAAGTCTTTCGGACATTCTAGGAAAGATTAAGGTGGACAAATGACATTCTTGATTAGAATCCCGATAAAAAAAAGTTAAGTCCTTTTAGATGATTTTTTAGAAAAAAAAGATTAAAGATCTTATTCTATAACTGTTGGGCTACCCTTTCTATTATTAATTTGTTTTAGCAGTTAATAAGAAATTTTAGATAACACATATTCCCCATCATGCTCTTCTTTTTCAGCCTATTATCAATTTGTTTCGATTATTAATGGGAGATTTCAAAACCATATATTTCTTATAGTGCTATTCTTCTTTAACCTATTATCGGTTTGCTTGAGTTATAGATGGAAATTTTATAAACCATATATTACCTGTCATGTTTAACTTTTTTAGCTCCTAAAGATATTGGTGCATCACCAAGTTTGACATTTTAGGAACAAGTGTATTTTGTCTACAATAATCTCTAATGATGTCATTCAATTTAAGTTCAAGCACTAGCTTCCTTGCTAAAAAAAGATCCTTAATGCTCTCTGAAGATGACTTCAATCTCTAGGCAAAAAGATAGACCATTCTACCAAAAGAAAAAGAAATATCTATCATATTTTCTAAAAAGATAAATTCAATTCCAAAATAGGCTAGATCAGATATTGATAAAGAAAATTAAATCATGAAAATTCATCATATGCATACTTCATGCATTTCATTCACATTTAATAATTTGTAAATCCTAAGTTGAAGATAATATTGGAAAAAAACTTTTCGATACATTAACTGCTTCAGAACTAAAAGGTAAGTCTCACATTCCTTCAAGTCACCTAGATATCTTGCATTTTCATTCTTAATTAGCTATATTAGTTTCGCCCTTGTCATCTTTTTAGACCCAGGTTACATCCTAGTCATTCTCATTTAACTATATTGATTTCACCCTGATCAACCCTTTAGACATTATTTATATCCTAATCATTCTTGTTTGACTATATCGATTTCACTTGGTCAACTTCTTAGACCTAAGTTACATCATGGTCATCTTTATTTAATTATATCAATTTTACCTTCGTCAATCTTTTAAACCTACGTAACATCCTGATCATCTTTGCTTAACTATATGGGTTTTGCCTTGTTTAACCTTTCAAACGTAGGTCACATCCTGGTCATCCTATTTGACTGTATTGGTTTTACCCTGGTCAACCTTTTAAACCCAGGTTACATCTAGGCCATTCTTGTTTAACTATATCAGTTTCGCCATAGTTAACATTTTAGACCTAAGTTAAATCTTGGTCACCCTCATTTGATTGTATCGATTTGGCCTTGGTCAACCATTTAGACCTAGGTTACATTTTAGTTATCCTCATATGACTGTACTAGTTTTACCCTGGTCAACCTTCTAAACCTAGGTTATATCTTAGTCACCCTTGTTTGACTGTATAGGTTTCACCTTGATCAACCCTTTAAACCTAAGTTACATTTTGGTCATCTTCATTTTTGCTATACTAGTTTTGCCTTGGTTAACCTTATAAACTTAGGTTTCACCATAGTTTACTTTCCTATTTTAACCTAGGTTTTGCCCTTGGTTATTTATTTTTACATATATATGTAAACTAGTTTTATTTTATTTCTTAAAACATTATAACCCCAAAAAAAATATGTTATTTGGTCTTTGCCTTGTTTTTGATTCTCAACAATGGCCAAAGAGAGGCAGTTATAGATATTTAATTTTATCCCAGTCCTTTCTCCAAGAGACCTAATTATCCGAGATCGAGAACATAGCTCAACCTTAGCTAGGTAGTCTATACATTTTTGTAGCTTATTCTATCATGCATAGATAGTCATATTGTGACGTGACAAAAAAGTGTCATTTAAAAATAGATTCGGATAAAAGGATGAATATTTAAAAAAATCAATTTTCAAATATTCTCTTTTCAAATTTTGAAAATCATTTTTGCAGAAGATATTAGGGTTAAATTTTCCATTTTTAGGCATTTTTGAGATTTTTCGTAAAACTTAAAAAGTTGACCATCGTATATTTTTATTGACATATGTATAATATTTATGTCGATATGCATTCCAAAATATTAAAAATATTCAAGAAAATTATATATTGGCATTTAATACCACAAGGTGTCAAGTTATCAATTTTGCCAATTATTTTTGAATTTCTTACAATATCATAAGTATTTTACTCGCGAATTTTTTAGTAAAGACTTGTTCCAGACTTCCAATTTTCATCTTTACCATTTTTTAAAATAAATACTTTGGATATATATTGTATTTAATTCATTTTATTTGTTTCAATGTATTCTTTAAAATCTCACTTTTAAAATACGAGCTTTTTTTATTTGTAAAATTTTTCTATGGAATTTTCTCAAGTTTTAGACTTTAAAATTCTGTAAATATTCCCATTAAGTTACTCATAAAATCAATTTTAAAAAATCCCAATCCATTTCGCATATTTTTCTCATTTCCATAATACAGAGTTTTTTACTTCATAATTTTTTCGATTGGATTTTTTTGAGTTTATAATTTTTAAAATTCACAAAATATTTTTATTAAATTCATAATAAATCAATTTTTAAAAAAGTCAATTTATTTAATTAGATTTGCATTTTTTTATATGTATTAATTTTCTTCCATGAGGATTTTTCTCATATAATTTTACAAGTTTTAGATTTCCAATCATTATTTTTTTCATTATTTCATTTTCAAATTTTTGTTTATGATTTTTTTTAATTTTAATTCTTTTCAATTATTATTATTTTAATTTTATTATGAATTTTTTATACTAGTTTCATAGAAACTAGTCTAAATGGTTTCTAACTTTTCCATTAACCAATTTAGTTGGATTCTAATTACCCATTAGATGATATTTTCTAGATAATCATGATAAAATATTGTGAATGACTAATAATTGCTTGTTAGTTTAATTTATCCATCTTTTAATGCAAATAAAGCAAAAAATGAAAATAAAAAAATTCAAAATGAATTTTGGCCAAGGGATGTTCTTGATCCCCTTAGCCAAACCTCCCCTTTATAAAAGAGGATTTTCATTTCAAGAGGATTTTGGCTTGGAAGAAAAAAATGAAAAAAAAAAACTACAAATACTAAGTTTTTTCAATTTCTAAAGCTTCATTGAGATAGATTTCTTCCTAAAGCTTTAGATTTTCAACATTTTCTTCATTTTTCGCTTGTTGGTAAGCCAAAATTATGCTTAAGTTCATTGATTTTGATCCATGTTGAAAAACTAAGCATGATGGCCATGAACCATTTTCTTTGAACTAATTGTTTTGTTTTATTTTTCTAGCTAATAAGTTCTTTTTCTTCATGAATCATGCTTTTGTTAATATCATGTTGGTTGTTGTGTTATATTTGTCATATATACATATATATATATAATCCTATATATGTTATTTTCCATGATTTTTTTTATGTTGAGATAATATGTTTATATGTTTATTTTTATGATTATTATATAATGATGTTGATTTGTGCTTGGTAAAGCCATAATATGTGATTTAAGTTGGAAAAAATTTGTTTGGTCGGTTATATGGTGTTGGTCAAAATTCATGCATTTGTATATGATGATTTATTTTAATTTTTATGGCTATTTTATAAATATAAAAAGTTTAAGGACTAATTTACAAAAAATAAAATAAAAATAAAAATAATTTCTAGCCATTCCATGCTTGGCCAACACCCACATATACCTTTAGGAATGAATTTTATGCATTTTATCAAGTAGAAATACATTTTTTAGATTTTTGGTGCCTTTTTGTAATTTTAGAAAGTTTAGGGACTTTTGTGTAAATATTGAAATTTTTTCTAAGGCCAAGGAAAAGTGGTTGAACCTTGCTTATGAATTTTAGATGTGACTCTTGTGTTTAGTTTAATTTATTTAATGTTTAATTTTATGTTTTAATTATGTAGGGACCAATTTACAAATTTAGAAAAGTATAAGGACAATTGGGAAAATCTAGCATTTCTGGTCAAATGGTCATCTCTAATATAAATTCAACCATTTAGAATATTTTAGAATATTTTTAGCATTCCACTAATCCTCTAGAGGGGTGTAATAAATATTAAAACCGTTCATATTCTTTTACTTTTTCATTAGGATACGAAGTGCAATTTTGAAAAGTTTAGGAACTTGGTTGCATTTTTAGATTTTAAGTCACATTTGATATCCAAACTATTCATTTAGGGTGAAAGTTGTCATTGCTTACCTTTTTGTGTCCATTATGGTTATTGTATACTTTTACGTTGAAGATATATCCTAATGCATTTTGCTAATTTCCCTAATTTGCTAATTTCCCTAAAACAAGTCTGATGTAGTCACTAAGATGTTTTTATGCCAAAGGTGTGCATTTAGGATAGGTTTTGCCCTCTATAATCCTTTTTCGTGTCTTTTTAGGTTATTGAGATACTTTCATATCAAAAGTATAACCTAAGGGTATTTTGGTAATTTTGTTAGAACTGAGTTTGATATAGTCACCATTATGCTTTTATGCCAAAGGTGTGCATTTAGGATAGGTTTACCCTTCTATGATCATTTTTTAGTCTTTTAGGGCTACTAAAATATTTTCATGTCAAAGATATACCTTTAAGGGTATTTTGGTAATTTTGTATTAAAACCAAGTCCTATGTGATTATTAAGATACTTTCAGATCGAAAATATACGTTAAAGATAGGTTCATCATTTTAGACAATTTTTGGGGTCTTAGGATACTCTATTAATATTTTTAATAAAATTTAAATTTTTTTAGAAAATTAAGGTAATATCTCTAAGTTAGAATAATACATAGAATCTTTCCCAAAAATGAGAGGCATTCCATGGATTATTTGATAACTCTATAAAATAGAGTTATTTAGTCATATTATTCATATTAAATTAGCTAATTTTTAGAGATTTTTATTTAAATTTTATTTATATCAATATTATTTTATTCAAATTTTATTTAGTTTTAGTAGTAAAAAAACCTAAAGGTGTTTCCAAAAGTGCAATAACTTAATCAAGAAGTGAAGTGGATTCAATCAAGCAAAGTAATCGAGTTTGGCAATTTTCAAAAATAACATGTTCAAGCTACTTAGAGACCAAGATTCTACTTTTAGGATTTTGCCTATAAATAGGATTCTTAGGATTAGACTTAAGAGAAATCCCAAATATTATATAATTTTATTTTTCTCTAGTTTTTGAAGAGAAGAGAAGCTAGCTTTTTTATTAGAATAGTATAAAAAGATTTTATTTACTGAAATAAGCTATTTTCATATTATTTACCGAAATAAGCTAATTTTGAAAAACTATTGAGAAATCGCCATTTCAAATGATAATTTCTCAACATAAAAAAAATTATAAAATTTAGTTGAGAAATCGCCAAATTAAATGACGATTTCTCAACATCAAAATATCCCATTAGGAAATTGCCATCTCATTTATTGATTTCCTAGCACACACGTATATATACCTATATAAATTTTGAAAAAATTTTAAAAAAAGAAATAAACTAAGAATTATTAAAAAGTAGTAAAACCAAAAAAAATAATATTAAAATTATTAATAAAAATTTTAATTACTTTTTTACTTCTAATTTTATTCTTCTCCTTATTATTACTCTTCTCTATGTTCTTAATAAAACCGACTCTTCCTGTATATATAAAAATATATATAAATTATATATATTAAAATAGTATTTACAAACAATAAAATAT
>JBBYHO010538993.1:0-15294 GCA_038382025.1 Adansonia gregorii | reverse complement strand
AAAGGACAAATTTTCTTATGTATGATTTTGTGGGAAAAAAATTAATGATCAAACTTTAAATGAAGGCAATTGCCAACTTCAAAGTACACTGATTTTAATTTTTATTAAACTCAAGATTATTATTTTAAATGAATAAATTGAGGGAAAATATTATTTTTAGATAAAATTATAAAAAATTTATTTAAATATTTAATTTCATGATTGATATATGTTCGTCTTGCTAAAAACAAAAATTATAAGCTTAAACCTCCTATATCTCCGTAGAAAAAGAAAATTCAAGAGATAAAAAGTAACGAGATATTGAAAATTTTTAATGCGTTGAAAAGGAAAATATTTTATTACTTAATTTCTTTTGCACGTTAATAATTTATATTAAATGTTACTTAATTAAAAATTTTTAATCAAAAATTGAATATAATAAGTAGGTAGAAATTTATTTATCACTTAAATGTAGAATTTTTTAAAAAATTTAAATTATCTCTTTTTAATTACAAAAAATGAAATTTTCAATTTTTATCAAAGGCTATCCATAATGATACAAAATGCTACAAAAATTAAAAATAAAGTAAAATTAATAATTTCAAGATTCAATATTTTTTATTATTCAATAATATAATTATATTTAACAATTAATTTTCAGTAACATACCAAATAGTTTCATAATACAAATTCAATACTTATAAATTTAATACTAAAAATTTAGTACATAAAAACAACACCTAAGTAAGTTTTTCTTTCTTTTTTTTTTTGTCGTCAAATTTAAAAGTTTTGGGAAGGGGATTCAAACTCTACTCATTCAACAGAAAAAACATTCACCAATTAACTAAGTGAAATGCCTATGTATAAGAGTAAGTTAGTTTAAATCTCCTTATCTTCCATAAAAAAAAAAATTTGGTATATTATTATTATTATTATTATTATTATTATTATTATAGATAACAAAGATTGAACTATAGTTTATATCATTTTTTTGACAATTTTTAATTAGGATAATGTTATCATTGTTTCTCACAAATCATAATTTATAATAATAAAGGACATGCAAATCTATTTTTTATCCATTCTTTTAAATTAATATTTTCAAACATATCATAAATAAATTTTTAAAATTAAAATTTTTTGCTAGAATTTATGCACAATTAATAAATGTCAAAATATTGCATAAGGCAACTTATAAAATGTACATAATTGTCTAAAAAAAACCGGTTTGAAATTTAATAATATAAAATGAATATATATTCTATTTATAAAAAAAGAGTTAATGTAATATTGGGCTTCTTATCTTTACAATATTATTTGAATTTGATACTTTTATTTTTAAAATATGTAATTTAATATTTATATTATTATTTCTTTTAATAATTTAATATTTTGAGTTGATACTATTAACTAAAGCAACGCACATGTAAAAAAAAAAAAAAAAGAGTTTGGGCTCTCCATGTCGTGATTAAAAGCAGATTGTCAATGTTGTAGATATATCCATTTTTATTTTATCTAATTAAACATTATTATTTATGAGATTATAATGAAGAGAATTGCTAGATGATATAGTTTTAAATAATTGACGTATTATAATGTGAGTGGATGGCGGTTAAATTAATTATCCCAATTAAATCAATGGTTCTAATCATAATTATTAAATTAAATGGTGTTAACCATTAATCATCAAATTATTACAGAAAATGATAAAGAAGTTACCATATTACGTATTTTAAAATTAATGACAGCGTCTAGAAACGCTTGTAAAAATACAAAGGTCAAATATTAAGGTTAACCATGAAGAAAAATTTCAAGGAAAAAAAAAATAGAAAAAGAAGGCGTGGGGCGTGGTGACTGGTGAGGAGGGGAGTTCGCCGAGTCTTGAAGTATCATCGTGCATGCATTTTTATTTTATGTTTTTCGCAAAGTACCAAACTCTTCTCTTTCTCTTTTTCTCTTTTGTTTTGTTTTCTTTTGCTTTGCTTTGCAATCTGCATGTACATGGTTTGTTTGCAATCTCTTTACCATCGCCGATTCAACTCTGCCCTCATCGAAACTCCTCGTTTTCTCCCTCTTTTCTTTCTTGATTCTCTCCACTAATTTCTCGTCAAGCCTCGTCAGCTCAAAGTCTTTATAGCCGCAAAAATTACAGAAAAGAAAATGTTTTCCTTTTGCTGCGTTATCTAACGCCGGTGAATCAGCAGCTCTTTCTTATCTTCTTCAAAAAGGTTATATTTCTTTGGTTTCATTTTAAATTGATTAGTCTCTTTTGCTTTTAGCTTACTGGTTGATTTCTTGAGAGAGTTTTATCCCTTTTTTTTGGGGGGGATTTTTCACTGTTTTCGATTTTTGTTTTGTTTTGTTTTCTTTTTTTTTTTGGTAGGAATTGAGGTTGGAGCATGGCGTCAAAGAGTTGCATGAATGGACTCTGCGGTGCGTCCACGTCGATTGAGTGGAGAAAAGGTTGGACTTTGCGATCTGGAGATTTTGCTAATCTCTGCGATAACTGCGGGTAATTACCAAATTATAACCTCTTAATCATTTTTTTTGTAAGCTTAATAATTATCTAAGCTTGAGTTCATGAGTCTTAGACAGAAATTTTGTTTTATTTACATTTATCTTATTTTATTTTTATGAATGATAAAATGTTTTGTACTGGTTAATGAGGTTTGTAATAAATTGTTCTATAGACTATAGTGAATTGGAATATAATATCCTTGAATTCATTCCTCTTTTATGGGAGCTAAAGAGTAATGGAACAGATCGTAACTATTGAAATTTTTTACTTATAAGTTATATGGATGTTTGTTTTCTCTCTGCTATTTAACATTAGCCAAAATTTTGATTATATTTTGAATCCTATAAAGTAGCTAGCTAAATAAAGTAGATGAATCCAAACAAGGCAGAGGTTTTGCTCAGCAAGTCACATCGAAAGAACGCCATTGTTACAAACAATTCATTTGTGATTTTTATTCGGTGTAGGTCTGCATATGAACGATCAATATTCTGTGATGTGTTTCACTCAAAGGATTCTGGGTGGAAGGAGTGCAGTTCATGTGGCAAGGTGCGTGACACCAAATTTTTTTAGTTTCTTGCCTTGTCCTTGTCAATATTCTCATCAGTCCCCCTCGTAATACTATGGTGCTTAATCTCAATGCTTTTGCCGTTGGCAGCGTCTCCATTGTGGATGTATTGTTTCCAGGTGTTTGCTTGAGCTTCTTGATTGTGGGGGTATCAACTGTATAAGCTGTGCTAAAAAGTCAGGATTTAACCATGTAAGATCAACTTATTCAGCCTTTAGCATTTTCAGAAGATATTCAAATTATAATCTTGCATTATAGTCCCATGGCAAATTCAATGATAAAAACGAGGCTGCAGTGTTTATGATAACTGGACACACCTTTTGATAGGGGTATGATGATGCCTCTAAAAGATCTCATTTTGCTCCATCTCAATTTGATTTACAACATTTTTCAAGATTTCTTTTCTCTTTCCTTTTTTTTAAAAAGAAATAAAAAATTGGCTCTGTATCCGTTGCAGAATATTGTTTTAGTTTTCTTGTCAAACATTAAAAGAAACAGGGTATCCATTCTTTCCATAGAAGATAAAATTAGGGTTTAGAATTGGCATTTTTACTGGAAAACTTTGGCATTTAATGATTCCAAATCTGACTAGCCGCTCCCCTGGCTGTACCATGACCTTTGATTTGTGTACTTCTCCATTGTGAGGGTAACTGAGGATTATCATTTACGAAATGAGTGATATGAAAAGGAAAATGAATGGTATTTGTCAAGATATTGGCTTTTTCTGGTCGATTACTTTTTTATATTAGTTCTGTGATTCAATCTCTTTCTGTTTGTCATACCAATACCATTGGTACTTTCTTGCACATGTTAGATTATTGGTAGCTGATGCTTGATCTTTAGGCCTTTACAATGTAAACGTTCAGATATTTATATTGCTTTTGAAGCATATTTATACAGATGATTGAAGAAGAAAAGCCTAATGGATTTGGTATAGTGAAGGGTGATGCTGGTCAATTGCACCCAATCTATGCAGACAACCAGTTGAGTGGTGTGAGAATTGAAAACCTACAGCTTATGCAGTTGAGCAACAATGCAGAAAGCACTGGGCTCAGACAATTGCTTCAACTTCACAATGATGACTCAAGTGGGTTTTTTGGGCAAATGAAACAGGAGGAAGTTTTGCCTCCTGCTGGAGAAATTGGAAGCACATGCTTGTTAAATATTAATCAAGCATCTAATGGATCAGTTCAAGTTGTGAAACCTACCATTTGTAAAGCTAATATGTATGAGTCACTGCCACAAACAAACTTGAGTATTTCTTTGGGTGGTTCATTAGGGAACCAAAATATCTTTCCTGGGTCAGTTGTGGATGGAAAGGTTAAGATGTCTTCAGTCTTGCAACAGGCATCCAAATCTCGCCATATTCTGCCCAAGCCTCCAAGGTCGGTCCTTGCAACAGGCTTGGAGGTGAATGCTGGTATTGTACCCCAGATACCTGTCGCTAGGCCGCCAGCAGAGGGACGTGGGCGGAATCAATTGCTTCCTCGTTATTGGCCCAGGATTACAGACCAGGAATTGCAGCAAATTTCTGGAGAGTATCAATCATTGCATCGTTATTGGTTTAATTTATTGTTATGTTACGTACACAACCATGCGTTAACTGCTAGACTAATTTTCATGTCCATTAATTGACTTGGGTTGTGAAATCCTTAACTATGTACTTTTCCAGTTCAAATTCCACTATTGTTCCACTGTTTGAAAAGGTTTTGAGTGCAAGCGATGCTGGACGGATTGGTCGTTTGGTTCTGCCAAAAGCATGTGCTGAAGTTAGTTCCTATTCTAGAATCCTACACTTGCGACTGATATTTATCTCTCTCCATTGAGAAACCCTGTTGCATATAAGTTACAATAAAGAACGAATTTGCAGGCTTATTTCCCCCCCATATCTCAACCAGAGGGTCTTCCCCTAAGAATTCAAGATGTCAAGGGAAAAGAATGGGTGTTACAATTCAGATTTTGGCCTAATAACAACAGCAGGATGTATGTATTGGAGGGTGTGACTCCTTGCATGCAGTCCATGCAGCTGAAAGCTGGAGATACTGGTAACATTCTGAACCTGTTTATGGAACAATCCATATTTTTTGTTGTTAGCCCCTATTATTGAGTAACATCACTTATGGTTCTCTTAAACAGTAACATTTAGCCGTTTGGATCCAGAAGGAACGCTTGTTATGGGGTTTCGTAAAGCAACAAACACTGTTGCAGTGCAGGTAAAGTAACAGTCAATTTCCATGTTACCAAACTTGATCATATAATATTGATATATATATATATATATATATATTATCAAATAAACAGGAAAGCTTACCATCTGCCATTCCTAATGGCGCTCTTTCAAGTGAAAGTTTGTTTTCGGTTGTTTTTGAGAAGCTGCCCATAATTAATGGTTACTCTGGCCTTCTTCAGTCACTGAAGGGAAGCATGGATCCCCACCTAAGTGGACTCTCTAAACATTTGAGTTCAGCTTGTGGTGATAGTAGCTGGCATAAATCTGATATGCATGAGGACAGGACAAGGGAGGACTTATTACTACCATCTATGTTGACTCCAGAGAGAAAAAGAACTCGGAATATTGGGTCCAAAAGCAAGAGGCTGCTGATTTACAGTCAGGATGCTTTGGAGCTGAAACTTACTTGGGAAGAGGCTCAGGATTTGCTCCACCCACCCCCAAGTATCAAGCCAAGTATTGTCACAGTTCAGGATCATGATTTTGAAGAATATGAGGTGAGGGCATATCCTGGAATACATGCACTTAGCGATGCTTGCATGTTTGGTTGTTTTGGTATAATTTGCTCTTTCTATCCATTTAACTTTGGACTTCTGGTGTTGCTCTTCCTATTATTTTCTTTTGTATATCCAATTTATCTGAAACATTGAAAACTTTCGTATTGATAAATTAAAAGAAAAACTGGGATCTATTATGTTCTAAGTGAGACATATTTGCCAATATTTTTTGGTAGAATTAGTTAAAATTAAAGAAAAAAGGATTTTATTGTCTCCTTTTGAGGTGGTGTGGGGATGCAGTCATTGATATACCATTAACTGATCTTTTTTAATCTCACTATGTGATAGAGAAAGGATGGGAACATGTTCATGCGTGCACATATTATGGACACAATGTTTCTTCCGGAAGAATTATGACATCTAAAGAGTACATTTCACCTCAATTTTCAGTAAAGCAATGCTATTTACTATGTAATTTTTTGTACATGTTTATCCTACAGGAACCTCCAGTTTTTGGGAAGAGGAGCATTTTTGCAGTCCGTTCAGCTTGGTTAGCATATAGTTTATTTTTACAGTTTTGTCTTAAGGTTAACAGGCTAAGAATTTAATAATGCAACCCTTGTGCAAGAGGAAAAATTAGGGATGATACTTTTATCATGAGAATTCCGAACTTATAAGTGGTGCTTTCCTCTTTATTTTCGAATTTTCAGGTTTCTGTTCAGCTCCTTTAGAACTTCTAATTGTATTGATAGATAGCTATAGTAGTAACATTGAAATGAGAACATGAATTGAAGTTAAAATCTAGGCACCACTGATGTAATAATAGCTGATTGTTGATAGAACGAGTTTTCTTATTCTTTTTTATTTTTTTATTTTTTCTTTTCTGGTGTGTGTATGTGCGGAAAGGGGGGGTGGAGGTGGGGATGTTGTTAAAACATTGTTCTTGTTAGACAAAGTTTATACTCGTGGGATTCAAATGGAATTTATGCTGATATAGAATCTGAAAATAACTCTTTCAAATTTAAAAAATTCTCAGTTTAACGTACTTGATGATTTGGCACTAGTTATGATGAAGGTTCATCATGCCAGTTCTGCTGGAAATCTTTGAAGAGCTATTTCATTCAATAAAACAAATTTTTTTATCAACAAGTATCTTTGTTTCTGTTAGTGCTCTGGCAAATCTATTTGTTTCTCAAGTTTATGGTTGGGTAAATCTATCTAGCATTGAATTAGTAAGCATGATCTTCAGGGGACAAGAGCAGTGGGCTCAGTGTGATAGTTGTTTTAAATGGAGAAGGTTGCCTGTTGATGCTCTTCTTCCACCTAAGTGGACGTGTGCAGACAACAACTGGGACCAAAGCAGGTCAACATTTTCGGAATCATATTTCTTTCGCAATTCTATTTTTATCCTCAACAAGTACCAAAAAAGATCTTTTCATTTTCTCTTCATTTTTTTGTCAGGTCTTCATGTTCTGCACCAGATGAACTTACACCAAGGGAGCTAGAAAATCTTCTTAGATTGAATAGAGGTACATTACCAGAATATTTTCACTTTCAAGATTGTATATAACCATGCGAGATTTCTGCCCGATACTTTTATTCTAGTAGGGTGTGATCGACCACAAATAAATCTTGTATTATAAAATTTTGGGGTGTATAGAGTAAAGTTGGGTTAACTTCCATCTCACTGTAGCTATGAAACAACATAACACAGTGCTTCTGCATATTCATTTCTTCTAGTATATATGTTTATATAAATAAGATAGAAAAGCAAATAGAAAGAAATGTTAGGGGTTAAAAGGAAAGAGCGGAGGAACTAAAGGGGAGATTGAAGAATCAAGAGACGGAAACCAGATAGGAGAAGGGAAAAGAATTAGGAAGCAGAAATTCAGTTTTATTATCTAATATCCATAATCCACAATACATTTTGTCAAAGAATAAAATAAAATGAATTAAATTTATAATATCCAAATTTTGAATGAAAATTAGCTAATCAAATTGTAGGTAAAAAGCATAAAACCCTAACACGAATTCAAATCCCAAATGAAAAAAAAAATTGGAGTAAATCCTTCATCATAATCACACAATTATTTTCACCATAAAGGTTTAAACTTTAAGTGCCATAGTATTGTGCATTACTGGTCATAAGGTAAGGTCTGGAGTAGGTCACATGCAATAAAAGCTATTTGGCCATGTATTGGTGCTGCAATGTGATGAGTTCCTGAGTTATTGTTGTATATTCCACAATCAAACTGTTCTAGCAAGAACTATTTTACATGCTTATTCCGCGACCAAGCTGTTATGGGCTACATGTCGGTGAATTTATTCTTCATCAACCTGATTTCATTTTTTATTCAGACGATAAATGGTAACATATTAAGCCATATTTGATATATAGATTTCAAAAAAAGGAGAATAGTAGCATTTCACAGGCCAACCCAGGAGCATGAATCATCATCTAGTTTGAATGCTTTGGCCAATGCTGCAATCCTTGGAGACAATGTAGCTAATTCAGACACTACAGCAGTGGCGACCACTACTAAACACCCAAGACATCGTCCTGGTTGCTCGTGCATTGTGTGCATCCAGCCTCCGAGTGGGAAGGGAAAACACAAGCCAACATGCACATGTAATGTATGCATGACAGTTAAACGTCGTTTTAAAACCCTCATGATGCGCAAGAAGAGGCGTCAGTCAGAGCAGGAAGCAGCACTTGCTCAGAGGAATCAGCAAGCGTGGGGCCTCAGAGAAGAAGCAGAATTAGACAGTAGCTCCAAACATGTATCATCGCGCCACAATCCTTCTGAGAACGAAGCAAGGTCAGTTAATGAGTTAGAATCCAAGAACCAGAGCAACAACCTAGTCCCCAAATTGGTTGAAGCCAACAAGGGACGGATAGACTTGAACTGCAACCCTCGTAGCGAGGATGACTGGCAGCTCGGTTCATCCCGCATGAGCATGATGAATTTTCTTCAAGTTGCAAGCCTTCCATTGGACAATTACCTGAAGGAGAATGGTCTTACACGCTTGTTATCTGACCAGCAAGCAAACTCAATGTCACATGCTCCACCACAGACCGTTAATGCAGGTAAGGCACAGGATAATAGATGTTCCCCTTCTGCCCCTGAAGAGCAGGAGCCTATGGACGAAGAAAATGGTGAAACTAAACGAGATAGAATCAATAACGAGAACGATCCTTAATGAACTTCCTCTTGCTGTTGTTTAACTTATATTCTTTAGAACCCCTTCCTTTGGTGTTCTTTTTCCCATGGTATAAATTACAAGGTCTATAGGAGGCGTTTGGCATTGTTTTCTCTATAGGTATTGTGTGCTTTTGCCTTTTCAATCCCAAAATATTGTACAATTTTTACCCAAAGAAAGACCCACAGATATACTTTTCATTATTATTATTATTATTATTACAAGACGTGAATAAATGAATGGCAATCTGGATTGGAAGAAAATAATGGATCCATTTTCAGATCAGGCTTGCACTCGTATATCCAAAACCACATCTTTTATCTTCTATATGTTAGTGTTGAATTTAAAAGAAAATAAAAAAAAATGAATAAATGCATGTTATAAACAATCAAAATCCTTCCACACTACTCCTAAGGGTTGCTGATGATGATCTACGAGATTCTTGCCTTTCGAGTTCCTCTAATGGAAGTGTAGAGGAACAAGCACGGGGTGGAAGGGTCAATGGCAAAGCAGGTGGTCTTGTAGGAGAAACTGATAGCTGGGCTCCTCCGGATGGTGGTGATGGCGAGAAGCTTAACCTAGGTGCAGGAGTAATGATCCCATTGAGACTCGGTGATCTTGACATCGTTTTTCCAGTGACTGCCACAGGCTCTTGCAGAGGAAACCGACACGAATATTTCATGTCTTGGATGATTTTGAGATTCTCAACTATGGTTCTCATGGTCGGCCTTTCTGACGGGTCTTTCTGCAGACATTTTTGTGCAATGTCAGCCACAGTACGAGCGGCTTTCATAGGAAAGCGACTTTTGAGCTGAGGATCCATGATGAGTGATAATCTACAATCATCAGTTAGGAATGGTCGGCTCCACTTCACTAGGTTCCTCTCTTCCCTGGGATGACGGTTGTCAAGGTTCTTCCGGCCAGTAAGTAATTCAAGTAGGACAACTCCAAAACTCCAAACATTGCTCTTTGGGGTTAGCCATCCTCTCTCCAAGGTCTCTACCGAAAGATTTGCCACAGCCTGCACAGATGGAAAGACAATCAAACACCCAACAACTCAAATAAGTAACTACACAACAACTCAAAACAAGTAACTTCTTCGGTGTTTAGTTAACCCATGACACCATGACTTGCCCTTTAAAGAACAATTACGAGGGAAATGACTTACAACTGAGTTAGCAGAGATCTCTTCTGTCTCGGGTATATGACTAACACACCCATATCCCGAAAGCTTTGCACTGAAATCTTTGTCAATCTGTATGTTGGCAGTTGAAAATTCGTTGTACATTGCCTGCATATGACAGAATCTTTCTGTGATTATGCATGTAAAAATTGGAATAGTAATTGGGAAAGTAAAAGCCAACTTCCAAAAGTTACTAATCTACACAAGCTAATTAGCAAGAATGGGAATTTTTTTAATAACCTCCACAAGGGTCTTAAACCAGACAAAAGAGAGCTTGTTTCAGACAGAAATATCATCCCGATTAGACATGATCAAAGCTCAATCCATTGACTCAAAATAATTCAATTTCATAATCTCAAAACGTAGATGAACATAGAGATCTTGATCTATACCTGAAATGGTCCTTCCTCATGTAAAAAAGTAAGACCTTGTGCAGAACACAAAGCAATTTTCACTCGGGTATTCCAATCAAGTGGTGGTCCATCTGACCTCCCATACAGAAGCCGGTCTAAGCTTCCATGAGACAGCCTCTCATAGACCAACATTCTTTTTTCTGAACTATCATGGGCATGGTATCCAAGCAATTTACAGAGGTTTGGATGTTGCAATGATGCAAGAGTGTTTACTTCATTGATAAACTCCCTTAAACCCTACAGGAACACAAGAAAGAACACTGTGAGTCCAGATGACAATATCCCCAAACATCTTCAAAATCAAAATCAGCCTTTTTTATTTTCAAGCATAACCTGAACAATGTTCACTGCCTGTTGAACATTTATTTTATCACTATTTGTTAGCAATAGTTTCAATTATTCAATTATTCGCATGCATAACATATGATGGTGACTGGCGAAATAAAAATGTATATTTATGGAAGGCAGGTCTGTTAATGGGATGATAATAGCAAAAACATTAAAATTACATGTACAGAAAAATAATAAATAAAGGACCAGCAACAGCAAGAAGTTTCCCATTATTTACATCAACATTGAAGAATCATGAAAATTATGCAAACTTCCTTCTTTAAAACTGAAAACCAAGTCAGGCCCAAAAAGAACTAATACGAAGAGTAATGGAAAAGAAAAGGAAAGGGATACAATTGGGAAGTAAGCAGCATCAAATATGCCATAAATTTTCATTACTAGAAATTTTATCCTACCAGAGTGGATGGGTGAAGGCGAGTAACAGTAGCTTCAAACTTCTTTGAACTTGATGCATCGTCTCCGAAGGAAGCATTATACATAACAGATGAAAGACCCTCAGATGTGCATCTATCAGAAGAGAAATTATAGCAAGCTGCTGCAATTTCTTCATAAGCAAAGTTTCGTAGCATTCCACAAGGAGGCAGGGGCAACGGTCCAGAAGCAAACAGAAGGCCACTAGCATTCCCTGATTTAAAGCTTCCCATTGTCTTCAGCACGGTATCATGGGGAGAAGGAAGAGGAAGAGGTTGCGGACTTGATGACCTATGTTCCTTAACTAATCCAACACGACTCTTCAGCTCTTCCTGTTCTTCAAATTCAGCTGATGCAAGTGCATCTTGCTCAGAGGCATCAAAACTTGATGGAGCAGATAACGCATGTGTCTTATTGCTGGTTGCCTTGATATTAGGTTGAATTGGTTTTACTCTGGTTCTAAAACTTGGAGGTGCGGATTGCAGTGATCGGGTATGGGGCTCAGGCAGTGTTGTGGGCGTATGCTCCTTATGAGCAATGCTTTTTACAAAATCTGACTGCTCAGACTTTTTCTTCTTACTCTTTAAAACTTTAAAACACCCCATTGGATACGCAAAATGCAAATCCCCTAAACTGTATTTAGGTCTTCTATGCTTCTGCCACAAGAAAAATATGATGGTACACAAATCAATATAAGTTTCGAATTGGCGAGAACACCCCATCTTATATGCAAAATGCAAATATCCTAAAACGTATTTGAGTAACTCATTGTATTATCATATACGAGGAACAATTCATGTCAAACAACATTGCTCATAATCACAAATGCGCAGGCCTAAACTACAATATTTGAGCCGCCAAACATCTCTTTAAGATAAAACCCAAGGGCTTCATCTCTTGAACAAGCTAAATAAAGAAAATAACATCAGAGGCATGATTACAACAATCGACCAGATGGATTACTTGTCACACGTAACACCCCCAATTTGTCAAGACAGAAAACTCAAAACTCCATAAACTCTGATATAATTCAGTGAATAAGCTGCCACGCGGGTTATAACTTTCAAGCAAATATTTACCATAAATGATTAAAAAAACGAAAATAACATCAATAATATGACTCAAAACAACGCAATTTAACTGGCTATACAATTGCATAGGAATTTTTTTCGAACCACCAAAAAAAAAAAAATCCACTGCTCAGAAATCATATTCATGGCCCGAATCACCATAGGCAAAACAACAACACTCGCAAATGCCACAATCAGCATCTGGGTAAAAAAATTCAACCCAGATACAAAATAATCCAAACGAGAGGGGGGAAAAATAATAAATTTGCACATCTACCAACCAGCTGTTTGAATTTTCGTACATGCATGATTAAAATACAACAAAACAGACCATAAAAACAAATCAAGAGAAAAAAAAAACACAGATTACAGACAAAACCCACCATGAAATCATTAACGAATTTCAGCAGAAACAACATAAGAAGGCAAGAACCAAACCTTATGAAAGCTGGTCATGCAACCAAAAATTAAAAAGAGAGAGAGAGAGAGAGAGAGAGATTGAAAGGGGCAAAATGGGGACAGATGAAAACCCAGAAATCCTGTTTGCAGGTCAAAGAAAGCTGGTAAAAGTGAAGAGATTTTTGAGGGAAAGGAAGAAAGAAAAGTAGGCAAAAGATGAGAAAATTATTATTTACAATTATTATTATTATTATTCCTTGGAATGAAAAAGAAAACAAATTGAAAAATAAATGGAGGGGAATGAGCACTGGTCAAAACAGCCAAAACCCCCTATTTAATTAACAAATTAAAACTTATCATTATTATTATCTCCTTGAAACAAGATTTGATTTTTATATCATTTTGACATTTTTGCCCTCTCTAGTTTTACTACTATTTGTGGTATTTTTATTAATTTTTTTAAAAAATCTTTGACATAATAAAATAAATTACTGTAATTTTTAAAATTATTTTTTTAAAAATAATATAACTCGACTATTAAAAATTTGGGTATTACGTGTCTTACCAATTTTTATTTATTAAAATATATATTATATATAACTCGACTAGTTTAAAGACTATTGTGAGTTAAATAGCAATAAGTTAATTAAAAATATAAAATAAAAATATGAGTTATAATAATAAAATAAAATTAAAAATATTTCAATATTTCAATTTTAAAAAATAACTCACTTCTAATTCATATTTGAAATATCTTTTTATGTTTTTTAAGAATAACTATTAATTTATATTTTAATTTATTATTTCTTATAAAATATAATTTTTTATTTAATAAATATTTTTAAGTAATTTTCATGGGGAGATGATATATAACAGTATAACCTACTTTATACTATTTATTAGTATGAAATAAAATTGCATTATTGTTTTAGTTTTATTTAAGTTATTTTATTCTTATTCCTTTTTTTTTATTTCTAGTTTAAGTAGGTAGTGGCATAAAGGAAACTATTGAAAGATGCGTGGAGTAAAAGGGTAAAATTACGAGTGTATCTCCATTTTCAAAGAACTGCGCCTCCATCAAAGTGATAGGGCAGTCAAAGTTTTGAAAATATTTTTTTTTTCTTTTTCTTCGTGGTTTTTAAAAGAAGCTTGTTTCCCGTGTGGTCAAACTGACCTATCAAGATACGCATTTGACTATCAGCATTGACCGTTCGATTCGTTCAATGTTGAAATATCATCGGTCAGGATCTGGTCTTTGAAAAAGTGTGGTGGGACCCATCGACATCTGCTCTTTGGTCCTTTGCTTAATCTGGCGGTGCACACGCACGCCCACTTGCACACATGGAGCGATTTTCCAGGAATCGGGTCGGATCCACCTGGGCCTAATATAATGTGTGCTTTGGGTTGGGTTGCGCCCAATTTGAATGCGGCTCCTGGGCCATGCTCTTAAGTTCTTCAGTGGCCTTCTCATGGACGTGTTTAAACTTGTCTCCAATCTATCATTTCGACTGATTTTGCAGTGTTTTCGAAGTGGTTATCTATATTCAATCTGCTTCAATTGTGTCAAGGTTATCATAAACCAAACATGAAGTCGAGAAATTGACATAGCTTCAGTTGAGAAAATTCAATAGTTATCTCAAATTTACATCATCTAGAACACAATTTTTCTTTGAGCTTCCAAAAATGGGGGAAGAAGAACTTGACAAGAGCAAAAATCAACTGGCAAGCTGCATACCAACACCCAGAAGAAGCAACATAGTCATAGCTCCATTTCATCCAATTCCAATCATACTCTGAAACGTAGTCTTTGCCTAAATTCAAAGCCACCCAGGAACCAGCTGTTCCAACAATCAAAACCATCCAAAACCAGCTGGTTTTTCCCCTTACATCCCTGTTAAAATACAAAATCCAGTACATCAAAATAATGGAACTATGGGTTATGATTCCCTTACGATATCTATTGGAGATCGATCGCAGCAGCAATGCAAGAATCGCAATTACCAAAGAGCCAGCGCAGATCGATTTCTACAGCAATACAAATGAAGATTCTACCATCAATTGCCATGCTTAATCGACTAACGCCAAAAAAAAAAAATTACCAATACCTTATTGGCGAACTGTTTCACTCGATTCAGAATGGATTTAACATATGGGTTCTTCGCACGTCGAAGTCGGAGTTTCTCAAGAAGTCTGAGAAATTTGGATTTCAGGGTTGCTTTTTGTTGAGTGGGGATTGAAACTGTGGATCCGGATTTCAACTGGAGTTTGAGAATGAAGTTTTGGAGCCTAAGCAGCAGCGAGAACCGGTGGAATTTCCTGATAGGTAAGATTTTGGTGACTTTTAGTTTGAAATTGAAGTTCTGGGCTCTGGCTTGAATGCTCACCTTCCAGGATTGTTGCTGCTTCTCTGCCTGCATTTTAGTTCGAAAAACGCATTGGCCCAATGAAAAGGAAACTAATAAAGCTGTACGAATGTG
>JBBYHO010538921.1:0-15309 GCA_038382025.1 Adansonia gregorii | reverse complement strand
ATCCCAAACCACTCCAAGATTGTATAAATGAGCTCGTGAAGCCTATTTCATTTGTTCTACCATGGACATTTAAATTTGCATGGCCTAAGTTTAGTCCTAAGGAAACCGAAAGAAACCGAAAATCCTCTATTTTTGCCTTAAATAGCACTATAATATGACTCAAAAAATAATTTTCAAACACTAAACCATTTTTGAAAATTTTTTATTTTTTCACTTAAAGGATATCAAATTACCTTTCCAATGGTATCTTATTTGCCATCAGATCATTCTAAATGATGAAGTTATAATTTTTTAAGTTAAGGTTATTTAAAATTCTAAAATCAGTGATTTGCATTTTATTTAGGCCATTTTAGCCCATCAGATGGTTTATATAAATTTTTTTAAAGAAAATTCATAAAAATTTAGTGAAATTTCATTTTTGAAAAGGTATCATTTGTGATTTAATAATTCTGTATGAGTTGAAATTCATTTTTCAAAGCTCACTACACCCTTTCCTTTGTGCATGCTGTTAGCATCGAATTAGACCTAAATTCAAAAATTACTTCCATCCGAAAAGGGATTTTTCAGGATTTTTAAAATATTTTTACATTAACCTTAATCAATGTTGTCTTTCCAATGGTACTTTAATCAACCCTTAGAACCTCAATATTTACTTGAAATAAAATAAAAAATGGGGATAGTGTGATGTATTCCTTATTTTCAACATTGGTCAAGATTAGTTAATTTTTTTTAAATCCCACTATGAGGCGTTAGGATGCCTTATGCATTCTCGATCCACCTTGTTAACTTAAAAAAACATGTGTCAACCTTTATAGGGTCGGATCAAGGAATAATTAATCTTTGTTTTATCAGCTCTATTTTATCAATTTATTTTAACTTAAAAATAATCTATTTTGTCAAGAATTGTCAACATGGCACCTTATCAAGAAAGTACCTAACTTTTATTAATTCAAGTCTTTTAAGCTGTCTGTCCAAAAATCATCAAAGTTTTCATCTATAGGGATACTCCAAACTTATTTTTCGAGAGGATACTCCAAACTCACTTTTTAAAGTTTGTCAAAAAATTTAAATTTTTTCTCCCTTGGACTTCTCCAAACTTTACAAAATTTAAACTCAATTTTCATGCCTTAATTAATCAATGGATTAATATGCATCTTAATATTATTGATTTGGTTATTTCTAAATAACCGATGATAATTATAAGACATATTCTAACCACCTCTCCCCTTTTTTTTGTTGTTTTTTGCCATTTATTTTATGATATCATCTTATGTTATCATTTTACTGACACATTTCCTTTATGATGGTCACCTTGCATTCATATTTTCAAAAATTGTTCTAAAAAAAATTCATGAAGGCAATGTTTTATGTGGGTATCTTTCCAATGCTTAACATGAAATATCTGATTTTTAAAATTAAATATAGAGATTATTTTTAATAAAAATCTTTATGTTCCCCACCCTTTTGGGGCACATTTGAGATTCAAATTTTCTTTAAAACTCGAGTTTATTATTTTATATAATATTCATGCATTAAAAGATGATTATATCAAATGATGGCAAGTTAAAACCGAGAAACTAAAAACCATGTTAGGACATGACTAGAAAGGTATCAATTTTAAGCGTCACGGGGAGGTTTACACCTCCTTAGCCAACTCTTGAACCTAATCATTGAATCTTCAAATCATGCAGACCATGGAATCCATGTCTTGACTTCATAACTTTGAATGTTGGTTTCAAAAGGCATATGATCACACCTAACCCAAATGATCGGTGGTAACTCTAAGCGTTAGATGCTTCACAGCAGCTGTCCAAGATTGGTTAGATGTGCGGTTTATCCAAAGGTACCTCTTCCAAGTTACGAAGAAAGAGTCTAAGTCAAGAGAACACTTTTATGTCAAGAATTTTATCATTTCCCTTGCACCAATTTTCTTAAGTTGCTCATGCATTCCCAATCCATAAAGGATCTTTTCAGGGAGGCGCCTTACCAACATAGGGAATTTAAAGATTAAATTGAAAAAACTCAAAAAAATTTTTAGGCTCTAGGTACTTGGCCAAATAGCTCTAAGATTATTAGGTAAAATTTCCATATGTGTTAATATACTTTTTATGGTGGTTTATGGATTTCAAATCGATTAAAAATTAACTTTGCAAATTTATAAGTTATTGACTATTTAGCAAGGGCTACTTAGGTCATTTCTTATACTTGTTACCCATTTAAGGCCTTTTGAACACTTTAGGAATATTTTTAGCATTTTATTCCATTTGGGGTCAACTTGTAGTTTTGAAAAGTTTAGACCTTTTAGCATTTTTGTTGCTTGGGTTACATTTATCTTTTAAGTTACCCTTTTAAGGTATTAGAGTCATTTCCTACTATTATCGAGTACTTTAGTGTTATTAGGTACTTCATGTCAAAGGTATACTTTAGGGATATTTTAATAATTTATCTTAAAATCGAGTCTTTTAGGGTAATCGAGATACTTTTATGTTAGAGGTTTATCTTAGGGATAGGTTGGTCATTTTATAGTATTATCAAATCTTTTAGGTTTACTATGATATTTTCACTTAAAGGTACCTAGGGTTATTTTAGTAATTTATCTAAAAATCGAGTCTTTTAGGGTAAATAGAATACTTTCTTGTCAAAGGTGCACTAAAGGATAGGTTGGTCATTTTATGATGTTATTGAGTCCTTTAGGATTACTAGGATACTTTTATGTCAAAGGTATACCTTAGGGATATTTTAATAATTTATTTTAGAATCGAGTCATTTAGGGTCACTAAGATACTTTCATGTGGAAGACGCACTTTAGGAGATTCAAGTCTTCTGAGTCTAGCTTAGTATTTTTATCTTAAAAGCAAGTCCTTTAGGTTCATCAAGATAATTTTAAGTCGAAGGTGCACTTAGAGACAAGTTGATCATTTCATGATATTTTGGAATCCTTTAGCGTCAATGAGATACTTTCATTTTGAATATATACCTTAAAGATATTTTAGTCATTTAGCTTAGAATCAAGTCCTTTAGGGTCATTAGGATTCTTTCATGTTCAAGGTATACTTCAAGGGAGATTTTGGTCTTTTCATCCAAGTCCAAATTTTAGAACAAGTTTTATCGTTTTTCAAAAATTAAAGCAATGTCTTGAGTTAAAGTAGTACATAGAATGTCTCCTAGCATATAAGAAGGAATTTGCAAATTATTTTAATAACGAGATGTCCTTCTTAAAGTGAGAAAAATCAAGATTTTTCAAATTCCTAAACTTAAACTTTAAGTTTCTCTAGTTTCATCCGGTAGAGTACGAATGACATTTTATTTCAAAAAATATTTAAAAACCTAATTTTTTGAAACAAAAAAATAAATGTAGTTTATGGGATTTTATTTGAAATACGAGAATTTTAATTAAACATAAGATATTGAAACTAAATAAAAATTGAGATTTAAATTAACACATAATTAAAAGGTACCAATTTTTTAGCATCATGAGAGGGATCAATCCTTACCCGTGATCATAACTAACTCTCTTACCCTTTCGCGTAATCTCTGGTATTAATGTGCTAATGCTTATTCTGGTATTAAGCATGAATAGGAACAGAACCATGCTCATGCTCTTGAGGGTTTTTTTTGAAAGGATCGTATTACACAGACACGCTATTTACTAAAAGATTTAAATGAGATCAAATTGATTCTTCAAAATTTGGGTGATCATGATGGTTGCTAGAACTCATTCTTGATCTATGAACATATTAGTGATATTAATTATGTTCATCGCTAATACTTTGGGAACCTAATGGATCACACATGTTAAGATGGATTTGTTGGATTAAATATGGGATTTAATTAAGTTCGACTTAATTAAATAAAAGGTGCATTAATTAAAGGACTTAATTGAAATTTTGAATTAAGATTTGTTTAAGGCCCTAAATGTGATTTGTGAAATCTAAAGTTTTATTATCTTCTTAAGACATGGTGGATAAGATTGCCACATCCAGCTAATGTCCAAATTAGGAAATACCATGTCCAGGCGATTATCCTTGTCTTGGTAACGATAGAATTTCACCTAAACTAGAAGTTTGATTGTGAATCAAACTTTTCTCTACTTAAATATTCTTAGTCAATTATCCCTAAGATAATCTTGTGATATTAATTATTTGATAATTAATATTGACCAAGGTCATTCTTAAGTTAAAATTGTTTTTAATTAAATAATAATTTTTATTGAGATAAAAATTCATGGGGATGATTAATCTAGCTAATTAGGTTTCCATTTCTTTATCTAATTTTTATAATTTTTAGATAATTATATTAATTAGTAAAAATGATTTATTTAGATAAATATGGAGTTTAGTTGTTAAATTAAAACTCCAAGGAAGCCTATTCTAATCGACTTACCTGGCACATCTAGCCTGAGTTTTAGAACCCATTCATCATGCGTTGGTTGAAAACCATCATGCGCATTTTATGTGCATAGTTCGACCACCTTGGATAAGTCATATGATCAAATTAAACTATTTCAAAGTGAAACTCTTTCACTTTGACAATATTTTGATCAAAATTCATCCTTGATAAGATCAAGGTAAATCAGCTAAGTGAAATAGGTTAGGGGTTGAACCTATAAGATTTTTCGCTAATCAAGAAAGTTAAGAAAAATTGTTCTCTCAACTTATCACCAAAAGTCATCGCCCATGGTAGTGGAAAACCACCATTGCCACCACCTTGGACCTCCCTATAGAACTGTTATTTTCTTGGCACAATCTTTGTCCTAGAAATGTTCTGGTTATGAGAAGGAAAAAGCCGTCTGTATATACCTGTTGGTTGAGGCTTAACAAGGCTTCCAACTAGCACTAAAGAACCATCAAGTCCAGAAAAGGCTTCAACTTCCATATATGTGGATCACCATTAGACGCAAGAGATATATGCTGCTTATGATCTTGTAGATCCTTTTAGGGAGCCATAGTCTCCACTCATTTGGTGTCTTCTGAAATTGTTTTAACTCTAGATTACGATATTTGAGAGTCAAGTAATCCTTAATCGGTCAGATGATTTAATTCCATAAAAAATATTATGGTTTATTACACGTATGTCTCTCCTCAAAGATCGTCAAGGGAGTCTAGCTGTTTCTATTTTGACATTTTCTGCTGCTCTTTTTATGTTGCTTCATAAAATTTTAAAATCCGATTTATGCATGAGGCTGGACTTTAATGAGATTCAACATCCCTTCAGACGCAAACTCTGGCTTCCTTTAATTGTCAGCAAAAATTAGAATGCTGTCATTTCTAGGAGACATATCACTGATAATGTACTTATGGCTCAAGAGATGGTCAGAGGGAGGTCCACTCTTACTTCTAGATGCATAGTAAAAGTTGACATACAAAATGATTTTGATTTTCTTGGTTGGGACTTTATCTTGGCAGTACTAGTTGTTATTTAGATGCCTAGCCAGTTTCTTCAGTGGGTAAGAAGCTGCTTCACTTCCTCTATGTATTTGATCTCTGTTAGTTGAGGTCTTGTGGGAATCTTCAGAAGAGCTAAGAATAAAGAGATCTCTTGTCACCCTATCTTTTTGTGCTAGCAATGAACATTCTCTCCAAATTGCTAGACAATGTAGCAACCGCATTTAAATGCTACAGATTAATCTCACACATCTTTGCTTTGCCGATTATCTTCTCAGATTTGCCAAGGGGGATCCCAGCTCAGTGGAAGGCATTCGACTAGTGCTTAATCAATTTTTTCTCCATTCCAACCTAAGGCTTAATAGTCCTAAGAGTGAAATTTACTTTTCTAGCATTCATGGAGACAAGCTGAAGCTTACTTATGGCATTATAGGTTTCAAAATAGGAATATTGCCTGTACATTAAATTGGGGTTCCATTTATCACTCGAAGATTGACAATGAATGATCGTGACCCTCTGATTTAGAAGCTGCCTGCAAGATTTCATTACTGGGTTGCCAATTATCTTTCGTACGTTGGAAGGCTTCAACTGGAACAGTCAGTGCCATTTAATGTCCAAAATTATTGATGCAGACATTTCATCCTTCCTAAGCAATGCGTTAATAATATTGTGCAGCTTTGCTCTAGCTTGTTGTGGGAAAAAAAAGGAAAGACGAGCTAGGAGTGCCAAAGTTTGCTGGCAGTGGACTTGCTTGCCCAAGTCCGAGGGTGGGCTAGGCATTAATGATCCTCCCACTTGGAACCAAGCATGCATTCTCAAGAACTTATGGTCAGTCTTGACTTATGCAGGCTTGCTTTTTATCACCTGGCTGTAAGCTTATGTTCTTAAGGGTAGAAATGTATGGCAAATCTCTATCCCTAGTAGTAGCCGTTGGGATTGGAGGAAAATTCTGCAGCTTAGAACAGTAGTTGCAAAAGTTGTGAAGCTCGAAGATGGCCAGTTCATTTGGCCGCTCTCTAGTATTAGGTTCTCAGTGGCAACAGTATAGAGCAAACTTAGGTCGAGGGCTGATAAGGTGATATAGAATAAGTTACTGTCGTTTATGTTCAATATTCCCAAACAATCTTTCATAGCTTGGTTGGCAGTCTTCAATAGACTAATAACCGAGAAGAGGCTTGTCTTATGGGGAATGTATATAGAGGAAGTGTGTTTGTGCTTTGTAAAGAAGAAAGAGAATCGAGGGACCATCTCTTCTTCTACTACAGTACTCTCAATGGTTACAGCAGCAAATTATGGAACTGTGCCAACTTCAGAGACGAGTTAACAGTTGGGAGCAGGAACTGTAGTGAGCCACAAATAATCTCATGGGCAGAGTTTTAATTTCAACTATCTTGCGCATTGCCTAGAATGCTTCTATCTACTTGATTTGGAAGGAGAGGAATCATAGCTTCACAATCATTCTAAGAATGGTAAAGAGAAGCTGCTGTGGCATATGGAGTTTGTTTCAATGAGACTGCAAGGATTAAGTCAAGTTCAATCGGATCCTGCCATTTTGTTTCTTTGTAATTCTTGGGAACTTAATCGGAAAATGTTTGCGTGTGCAATTATACTATGCAACAACTGTTGCTTTTTAAATAAACAGAACACCTTACTTATCTCCCCTCACCCCCCAAAAAAAAAGTATCAATATATATGAGAAAATACATTCAGGAGAAGTTCAAATCAATCAAATAATATGTTGTCGTAATAAAATCAACATAAAATTAAATTAGACATACACGGAAACGGTTATTGAAATTTAGCGTTCAATAATTTTATAGAAACTAAGGTTCATCACGCTCAAAAAGTTATATTAATTTAGTTTTAATGTTAATGCAAAGTTTAAATATTTTTGTAACAAGTAATTTTATGTTAAATATATAAAATTTTATAAATAGTAACTTTTTACATAAGATTTATTTCATTTTATTTATGATTTTATGTTATAAATATTAATAGAAATTATCATTTAAATTTTCAATATCATGATAATTTTTTAAGTAGAAAAAGCAATTATCATATTGTTTTAGATAATGCATTTAACAGTTGATTATAAATAGAATTTTTAAATAGTTAAATTTTATCAAATAACAATTGTAAAATTAAAGTTTACAAGCGACTAAATCTCATGTCAATAGAAATATTATGGTAACTTTTGATTTTAATCTATTCATAACATAAGCTATGTAAAAAGTTTGGGAGTTCTAACTTTTTGAGAATGTATAAAGCCTTTAGGCTTTTTCTTCTTTTTGTTGGCCAGGTAATAATTTTTCACAAACTTAAATCGTAGTTTTGGTCAAATTATTTAAATTGGTTTTGTGAGTTTTTTCATTTTAAAGGTTTAACATAAATTTTTAACTTATATTTTGATAATTTTTTAATTAATGTTTTGTTATTTTATGCAAATAGATACAATGATCTTCTATGTAAATATTTTTATGTAATGTGATTTTTGTTTTCCAATGCTTTTTATTATTTTAACAAAAATACTACATAAATATGAGATAATTAATACGTAAAATTATATGCAACGCATATGACATAATAATTAATATACATAAAAGTACAAACTCAAAAAATTAAAATATTGAAGGACATATAGACTCCTTATAATATATTGTATTAACAATTATGTCCTTAATCAATTAACAGTTTCTTATTAAAATTAAAATATTGATTAATTTTATTTTCCTTATAACATTGCATTCCGTATTAATGCAAACTTCTGTTAATTAATATATTTTTAATTATTATTAACTAATTTTTATTAATGAATTTTTATTAATTGACTGATCATTATTTATTATTTCGTATTAATCGTGGAGTAAATTTTTCTGGATTGATATGTTTTTATTATTAGTTAATTTTTAGTCTAAGTTTTTATTAATTTTTTATTAAACTAAAATATTAATTAATCTTTATTTAGTATTTTTTTAGCTAATTTTGAAGTCCTTAGTGATCTAATTTTTCCTTAATTGATTTTTTAATTAATATTGTCTATTTTTAATCTAACTTTTTATTAATTGTTCTCTTATTATGTTAAGATATTGAGAATTGTTATCCTATTTTTATTAATATTGAAATTAAAGTAAATTTTTTTAATTGATACTTTTTTATTAAATAAAATAATAAATAAAATTTTATTTTTTAAAAAGAACATTACTAATAAAATGCTAACACAAATGGAATTGTAATTGTAATTTAATAATTTTGGGTCATTGAAGAAGAAAGAAACAAAATAAAGATAAGAAAGGTAGCAACTTTGGTTTTGGATGGATTATTTTAATTATTTATTTATTAAATGATCAGATAATTATAAAGTAGAGGAAGAGTTGATGGGTTATAGCGTCGTGGTCTTTTCACAACACATAACATTATGCTTTATTTAAATCAAATCTATAAACTAAGTTTTTCATTTTATCAAATGATTGTTATTAATAAATTTTAAATATTTAAATATATAATAAACATAAGAATTTTATTTTATTGTTAAATTATGAATAAAATTAGATAAATAATTTTTATTTCTAGCTATAAATGTATAGCGACTGTATAAAAAGTTCTTAATTAATTGATTACATTTATGAAATAATCACTAGCATTAATAATTACTTTTGAAAGTTAGGATGCAAATTTTTTTGTTTCATTTTCTATTTCTTTTATTCTTTTATCAAAATTCACATTATCTCTAATTTATAAAATTTTAAAGAGAGAGTCAATATGTTAAATACAAGGTCTTTTATTTTTAGTTTTTATATATTACTATTATAATTACTTATCAAAAATACTTTTTTTCTCTGAAAATTTTTAGTTAAATAACTAAGTATAATATTCTACAAAAAGAGCCAATAAGTTAAACCAAATTTTTTTAGTTTGATATATTATTGATATAATCACTAATCAATAGTGCTGATTTCTTAATTGAAACATTTTAATTAAATGTGGTTTTAAAACAATTGTACTATTCTTTTATTATATATAATTAAGTGAAGTATAATATATATTAATTAATATATAATAGAGAAAGGGAATGAAATGAATTGTAAACATTTAATATAATTTAATCGAATCAAAATAGACAAAAGAATTGTCACTTATTTTTCCTTTCTAATTTTTTTTGAAATTATTTTATAAAGCATGTAATTTAAAAATAATTATGAATAAACGAAGAGTTCATTTTTATAATTATTTCTTATGACAAAAAGTATATTCGAAAGTCAAGGGTTAACAGTAATTATGAAAAGGATTTCAACTACATTTTACATAGGGAATACCTTTAAATTAAAATATGATAAGCATTTAATAATATAAATAATATGATTTCTATCTTTATAATAATATGAATTGGATGATAGATTCTTTTCTTTTTCTAGATAAATTAAACTAAATGGTTTATCATTGTTGGTTAATTAGAATAAATCAATTTATTCTTATTAAAAATAAAATTTTAAATATGAAAATACATTTCATTATTAATTTTTAATTCAAAAAAGTTTAATACCTATTGCCTTTGAGACAAAAAAAATATACTTTAAATTATTGTTTAAAGTATTTTACTAATTTCAAAATTTTGAATATTCCATTCATTAATTAATAATAAAATGAATAACTTTAGTTGACTTCGTAAGATATAATGCTAATATATGAATTTAGAACCGTAAAACTAATATATCTCAAATTATCCATTATTTAGGAAAAAAATTTTCATTCATTTTTATTGCTAGACTTGAGAAAAAAATTCAATTAATAGCTCAAGCTGTTATGCTGAATTAATTAAAGATGGTTTATAGATTTTGTTAGATATGAAATCAGTAATGCATCATGACTTTTCAAGGATAAGTTTTTATTTTAATGGTATATCTTTTTTCCCATACATATAGTTAACATAGGAAGTTACGTTATTGATTTTACAGTTAAATCATTGAGTTACATGCTTCTAGGTAAAATTTTTTTATAAAAGTTATATCAAATCATTTTGGAGAAAATAATGTATTCATCATAAAATTTTTTTATTAAAGTTATATCAAATCATTTTCAGAAAATAATGTATTCACCATGTATATATAAGAACTTTTATTTGAAATTTTCGTCAAGTTAAGAATTCTTAGTTTTTGAAATAAGGATAGAATTGTTTTAACATGAATCGATTCATGAAGTTATTGATTATATTAATCATTTTATTTTCAAAAATATTGTTAACGTGATGTATATATTATTAATTATATGATTAATTACATAGTATCCTTTACTAAGAAAAACATATTAGATGGTGCAACAGAATTTAAAAATCTTAAAATTTTTAAAGCAATCGTATTTAATCGTATTGTAATATACAATAAAACTAATATAACCAACTATCCTTAGCTATTGATCCATAAATGTTGTCCAAAAATGCCTAGAGTAGATCCATGTGAAAGCTTCGACCAATTAACTTTCTCCACTATTCTCCAATTCTCAGATGGTAGAATATGTGGGCACTCTTTATCTCAATTAGAACTGGTTCGTATAGCTTGATCCTCCTTCAAGAAAACCTTATACAAACAATTTTAGGATCACAAGATATTGTGATAAAAAAAACCCTAAGGATGACACAATGATCTAACCTGAAACCATCTTTTATATATATTAAATATAAGATGGCCCTAATTTTATTATTTTAATTCAATTAAAATATTATTTTTACCTCCTCCTTAAAACCTCTTGGCAACATATGCTAGTGTGGGTCTTCTTCAAGTTTCAACCAAACCCTAATGCATCTAGCATTATTTTGGCTTAATACATTCTAAGCAATTTAAGTTGTTTAATTTCAATTATTGATTTAATTTGAATTAAATAATTAATTTTATTTAACCAGATAATTTTTCATAACATCAATTATAATTTAAAATAAAATCATGACAATCTTATTTGAATAGAATAATTATGTAATAATTATCAAAATAAAATTAATTATAGTAAAATAATTATTTAACTGGAAATCAAAATAATAAATAAATAAATATATTTTTCTTAATAAAATTTATTTAGAATATTATTTATATTTAATTTAAAAATAAATATTTGAACAAGTTCTTTAGATACCAAAGTAATTATATAAAAAATTAATTTACCCACATCTATTTAATTTAAATTAATCCCTATATTTACTAAAAGATAAATATAATTTAAATCATTAATTCTTGTCGCAAATAATTATTTACTCAAATTAGATATATATCATAAATAAATAATGCAAAAATCATTATTATTACTTATTGAAGAAAACACCCACACTTCTAGAAGGAGTTTACTCGATGGCCTACTTCACCATATTAAGAATCTTTCGACTTCATGTATTATGATCGGTAACTATCCGTTAAGGAATCATGTTATACTAGTAAAGGGACCAATTGGACATACCTAATTAGGCTCCAATAATCTATATGTTTAAATATTTTATACTGAATAAATTAATCACATAATTATTAATCTCATAGTTATACCACTAAATATTTGAGACTACACTCCTAATTATATACGTGTAGGAGAAAATTTAGATCAATTATAAATTACTACATGTAAATTGAAATCCCTTTTAATTAAGCAATCTCAATTAAATTATGCATCATTATGTGAAATCAATGACATCATATGCAATGACATTATAATTAGTTACTCATATCAAATTAAATTAATCTAGATATAAATAAGAGTGTTTTATCTCTAATTAAATTAAATTTATTTAGAGATAAATAAAATAATTTTATTTTTAATTAAATTACATTTAATTAATTAAAAGATACATTTAATTAATTAAAAGATAAATAACCCTAAATCATATTCTTTAAGAACCCTCTTTCACTTGGCTCGTTGGCATATAAAAAGAAGCTTCCACCAAAGCCATCAACACAATTCACAAGCTTAAAGAAAAAAAGTTAATTTTGAAGACATAAATTCTCTTCAAAGTCTCAAAAAGATTTCTTTAAAGAATTCAAGGAATAAGAAGAATGTTGCTTTCATTCTTCAATAAGCTATTCTTTGATTCTATTCTGATAACAAAAAGGAGAAAATTCTGTTTGCTAAGATCAAGTCTAGAAGACCCTTGAATTAGACCTCATTGATTAAAGATCAAGTCTAAAGACCTATGAATACAAGTTTGTAACAAAGAAAAGAATCAAAGGGTTTTTTTGTTTTAAAGAATATTAAGAGATTGTAACTCAAAGTTTGATAAATAAATTTTATTTATTTGTCTATAAATTTTCTTTCGCATATTTGTGACACAAAATTTGTGTGCACAAATTTTTGGCATGCCTAATGGTACCATCTTTGCCTTTTATATCTTTTCTTCAAAATTCCAGATATCAAGTTACGATGGCTCTAAAAAAGATCTTTGTCAACAAACTAGCTCTCAAACCTGCTCGAGCTAATCTTGCAATCTACCTTGCTTCATTAACAAGCATTGATATCCTTACTCATCCCTATCGTACTACAGTGAGCACCAAATCCATTTCTAAACTTTATGATCAAACTTCTCCAGTGCTTAAGCAAAATGCACTTTTTTAGAGTTCCTCAATTCAAGACTTAAAAAAAGCTCATGGATCAAGTGCAAGCATCTAAGAATCATTCAAGGAGCAAGATAGCTATTCAAACATCACTAGAAGAGCAAGTTGCACTTCTTGCAAAGCCCGTCAAGACTTTCGTAGCAAGATCAAAGAGAAATATAACCAAATCACTTTCTTAATGGATAGGATGACTAGTTTCATTGAAAAAAGATCAGTGGCTTCAGGTGAAAACAACCAATCAAACCCTTAAGTTGATGTTAAGAACTCAAACGTTGAAGATACTAAGGATTCAGAACAAAAGATTAGTGAAGTAGTCATAAGAAGTCAACTCAAAGATCTTATCAAAGAAACTATTAAAGATCAAGTTGATAATGTCACTCAACCTTTATATACATATGCAAAGCCATACTCTCCAAGGATTGATCGTCTAAAGATGCCTGAAAATTACCAACCTCTAAAGTTCTAGTACTTGATAGAAAAAAATCCACCTAACATGTTGCATACTTTGTGGAAACTACAAAAATGATGGCATATATGGAGATCTTATAGTTAAACAATTTGTTTGATCATTGAAGGGCAATGCCTTTTATTATTACTAATCTTGAGCTTGGGATAATAATAGCTGGGAACAACTTAAGTGAGAATTTTTCAACTGATTCTACAGTACTTGACGTATCATCAACATGATCGAACTTACAAGCTCATACCAATGAAAGGATGAACCAGTCATTGGTTACACCCATAATGGATGAATTAAAACCTTAACTATAAAAAAAGATTGTCTAAGTCATCTACTTTTGATATGTGTATACAAGGCATGAATTAAAGCTTGAGCTATATTCTTTAAGGCATCAGACCTAAAACCTTTGAAGAATTGGCTACTCGCGCTCATGTTGTAGAGCTAAGTATGGTACTTTCTTAAAATCAAGGGCCCCGTCGTGCATGATCCGAATAAGGGCAAGCAAAAGCAAAACACCCTAAAAAGAGGCAAAACCTTTCTAATAAAGAAGAAAGCAAACAATTCATGGTTGTGACTACCAAGCCTCTTAAAATCTCTCCCAAGTCAAGCAAGGTGAAAAGGCAAAATTTGCATATGCCAAAGACAAAAGTAAAGCTAAAATCACTTTAAAGGAAAGATAATAAAAAGTACCTTTTCCTCGATTCTAATATTGCAAGCATATTGGAAGAACTTTTAAAGACTAAGTTGATTCAATTGCCATAGATAAAGTGACCTAAAAAAGCTAATAAAGTTGATGATCCTAATTATGCAAGTATCATTGTTTAGTTAGTCACCTTCTAGAAAAGTGTTTCACCTTGAAAGATAAAATTATAGGACTTTATGAAACAGAGATTAAATTCAATAAAGAAATAATGTCATCAAATATGGCATCAGTCATTGTGGCTCCTCATTCTAATTTCCCAAATAGAACCATAAAGTTTAGCTTTTTTGATCCCATTAGACTAGCTCTAAACATAAATATAATGCTCAATCTCCAAGAGGATGAGGGCTAATATTCACTACAAGAAGTAAGTAATGATGATGATGGTTGGACATTAGTCATACATTAAAGAGGTTGGAAACAAAATCATCAGAAGCCTGTTAAAGTCCTTAAAAGCAATGTAATCAAATGGCAATCTAAAACTCTAAAGATCAAGGTGCCTCAAATAAAAGCAAGGTCATCTAAGCATGAATATCTAACTTGGAGGAAGGTTAATAAGACTAGTTACTTTGGATGACTACATGCTAATCTAATTTAAAACTAAAGATTCGATCCTCATCTCTTATTATAATATAGATGGTAATGAAAATTTTGGTATAACCCCTTTAGAGTTAAGGATAATTCTTGTGGTTCAAACATTAGTTCTTTTAATCAAGATCTATTGCTAGGATCCACTCTTTATAATCAACCATTATTCATTCTAGGATTTGCTTGTGAGCAAAAGATCAAATAGATTTTAGTGGATGATGGTTCCACAGTCAATATACTCCCTTTAAAGACAATGAAAGAATTAGTAGTTCCTTTAGATAAAATGTTACAGAGCTACTTGATGATCCAAGGATTTACGAAAAGGGCAAAAAGCCCTTGGAAAACTTAAACTTTTCATTGGATATATGGAGTCCGATCCATTTTTCCATGTGATTAACACCAAAATGACATACAGCATTTTGTTAGGACTATCATAGATGCATCAAAATGATGTGGCCTTATCAATTCTTCGTTAATGCTTTCAGTATTACAGAAATGGTCAAGTCAACATGATTATTGTCTGTTAACCTTGAATTTAGTTTTGATATAACAAACAAACTTAAGCTAAATTAATATACGGCCTTGCACTTCTGTTTA
>JBBYHO010538890.1:0-15318 GCA_038382025.1 Adansonia gregorii | reverse complement strand
CGTTCTTTCTGGATTGGGCTTGCACAGTGGGCAAAAGTCTAGCCTTGTTTAAAAAGCCCACGAAATTGTTCATTTTTCGAGTTGCACTTCCATGTTCTGAAACTATAGCGGACACGCTGCCGTAACAAAACTAGTGGGAACATGCATAGCCTGCCACTACCTCGGAGAAAGATCGGCCCCCTGTTTTCTTCATATTCCCTCGAATATCCCCCTCCCACACACTCTTTTTTTTTTTTTTTTTTTAAGAGGAAATATCTAATTTTTTCCTCATGTTAAAATCTTTTCAAGTCACTGAAGGCATTCGTGTACATTGAATCATTTGTTGCTTACTTTATAACGCGTTGACCTACGAAGTAGTTGTTCGAAAAGGGGTACAAAATACAAATGTCCTTCAGGTTTTAACTTTTGATTGCTAAATTTTATTCATCGGCACAGGTTCTGCAAATTCCTTGCAGGGGATGGTGACGTCCTCATTCTCATTTTACCTTGATGATGTACCCGAAATGAAGAACTGTTTTTGCATATGTAAATAAGGTATGTTTAGTTTTATTGGTTCAAGTAACTTTCGTCCTTTGAGAAACTTCAGAAAACTGTGCAATTATTGTTCTCCAATTTCATTATGTGGTACACCTGTTTATGACTAATGCTATTACCAGAGGGAATCAGGAGACCTATTGTAGAGTAATCAAATTTCTTCGAAAGGTACTCACTTTTCAACTGCCTGAGTAGCCGAAGTCAGAGTTATAAACCTTTCCATGGCTGGGTGTTTTTGTTTAGTTGATTTTGGGCTAGTTATTGGGGACTTTGAGGTTTGTCAGTCTTAAGGTTATCCCATTATTCCTACATTGGACTCCAAGTCAGTCAATCATCGACTAGAGTTAAACCAACCGACCTCAACCAAAACCTACTACTAAAAGAAAAAAAAGATGAAGAAGATTTCAAAATCCCAAGCTTAGCTGAGTAGCTGACACTGTTTTGTTTCCCAGGGTCAAACCAGTGGGATTTGTTTTTTCATGTTGAATGCAGGGTTGACCAATCATGTAAAAAGGTTGCCCCCTCATCTTTAGTTAAGTTAAATACAATACATTGAATCTTGTTCACATCAAGAGCATTCACCCTATATATATGTATATATATATATATCACTCTTCTAACGTCGTGCCATTAATGTTTTCTTATTTAAATAATATACCTCGGTTAAAAATAAGATTAAGAGTAGGGTAAAATTTGTCTTAACCTAAAAGAGTCAGGGTTTAAACGTTTGCCTACCTATTGTCAAAGTAAGGGATACTACGATCATTATTGATGACTTGGTGCATCAATAATTAAGCTTGTTAATTGGACATGATATATAAACATATTTACGTGTATAAAAGAAGAAAAAAAGAAAAAAACAAGAAGGCCGGTCTCCGAGTTTTCACTTCTGTATTTAGCAGCAACCCATGTGAAATATGCACATAAATACATTGGGCTAAGTTTCCATTGGTTTTCTCTGTCTTCTCTTTAAATAAATAAATATATATATATATAAATAGTGCCCTCCCCACCTTTAATTTTTTTTTCAAATTCACTGCAAATTAAATTACTGACCGGGCCGCTCCCAAACGTGGGTATTCTCGCCGTGCTGTCAGTCACTGATGGATGAGGATATGGTATTTTTAGGAATAATAGCCGAATTTTAAATATTTAAATTTGTTCATTATACATATATATATATTTGTATTTGATTTAAATATTAATACACATTGGAAATATGAATTTGATTAAATATTTAAAATTTATTTATTTAATTTTTTAAAAGATAAAAATATAAATTAAACAATAATTATGCAAATATATATATGATTCAAAGATGTAAATTTATTTATCTTTTTAGATGAAATAAATTTAAATATTTAATTATTTTTTAAAGTTTATATGAAAATTTATAAAAATAACCTAATATCGAATATTTCATTTCCCATTGCACTTTCATGTGGCTGCTAATGGCGGTTGAAATAAAATCACAAAAAAAAAAAAAAATCTACCTACCTTGGCCTGCCAGCCCGCCAGTATTCTTTATTTATTAAGAAAAAGAACCGAGGGCCAATTTAACTGACAAGTCATCCCACCCACAATCACCAACCGTCACGTGGCAGTTATCACTCCCCAAGCTTTTGGGAAAATCTTCCTATAGGGTTCAATACGAGTAGGGCCAGCTCTGTGCAATGCACGCATTCAAAAGTGTCATCTTGGTAAGTGCGTAGGAACCGCAACTAGCTCGGCCCCTAAGAAATCCCACCTGCACCCACTTACCGTCCCTAGTTGTTGCCACGTCATTTTGTGGGCTCCACAGCCTCCTCCCCAAGTCCACCAGCTCCTCGGCTCAGGGCTAAGCTTCTTGGCTTCTCCCACGGCTTCTGCATTACATTTTCAACATTTTCTTTCTGTGCTTATCTTGGTCGGTAAAGTTTGAACAAATTTTCGAAGCCTTGTCGAAGAAACTGATTCGCATTGAAAAATAAATAAATAAAAATCTGAAATTTGACCTGAGATGCTAAAGCAGGTGAAAACTGACCAACCCCATTTGGGAAATGAATTTAGACATTGAAAATAGCCAGGTTCATCTTTTAAACGTGAAAATATTACTAAAATAAGTGATATGTTTTTCATTAATGAGTTTTTCTTTTAGAAGTAAAAGGCGACCTTAGTTCAGGGCCAATTCATATAAAAGATATAAGGATTAACAACGATTATTATAGATTATTCAAAAAATAAGATTACTAATAAAACTTAAATAATAATATTTACATTGAATCAATAAATATCAACTTTATTAAAAAGCCCTGTTTCACAATAATGACTTAATTTGACTTTGGTCTTCTTTTCATTTTCCCGTTCAAGCCACCAGCTACTTTTTTTTCCCCATATAATAGGCTTGAAACTTGAAAATATTATTTAAATCATCACTTGCTTATAATCAATAAAAGTTGAGAAATATGATCTAAATAAGCCAAAAAAAAAAAAAGTACAGAAGCATTTTTTTAATTTTAAATGGAAAGAAAATATACACTTATTAATTATTAATATTTTTTGTTCTTTCTTTTATTTAACTACAAATAATTATAATTTAAGTAGTTTTAAAATTAAATTTAATTATTATCAAATTAAATTTTAATTAAGTTATATTCTAACATAAATACATAATAAATATTTTAAATTTATTTTTAATTCAATTATATACTAAAGAGTGTAAATTTTTGTAAAACAAAAATTTAACTTAATTATTTTCAACTTTTATAACTCTAAAATATACATTCATGACATATATTTTTAGAAAAAAAATGATCAAAGATGGATTAATTTAAATATTAAAAATCAAATGAGAGGAACAATTTTGGGAGACTAATCAGATAATATTTTTTAAAAAAAAAGCCCCAATTGGGCCATCTACGTGCCCACTCGAATGGGATCCACCACCAAGCCAATGAGGCAAACGGCTCAAGCAAAGCCATCGAGCCGAATCACCGGCGGAGGTTGGTGAGTAACCTACGCTTCCCGGTAAAATCCGTAGAAGAAAAAAAAAAGCGAAGAATGGGTTTCAGATTGATTTTTTTAAGTTTAATTAATATATTATTTATAATAAAATTATTATATCGATAAGCTTTATTTATTATTTTAGTATATTAATGAAAAATATTATTAATTATACGTAATAATTAAAAAATTACTTTTAAACACTTATTAACAAAATTTTTTTAAAAAAGACAAACGTCTTTTTCTTCCACCAACCCCGAAACCAAAAACCTCACAAGTCACAATCAGACTGTCACCTGTCATCCAACGGCTACATTTGTGTCTTCCCAAACTTCTTATATCAGCCGTCAGATCCTTATTTTTCCAAATACCTACCCAAGTCCGACAGATACAAAAAAATATATTCCACACTGACTAAACCAGTAACCGGTTAGACAATCCATTTTTCCCTATAAATCGCCGCGCGCGAGGCTGGATTCATTGTGCCGTTGAGTTCCGCTCCTTTAAAGCTCTGCTCAACACTCCTCTCTCAACCAAAGACTCAGTTCCTTGCTTAATCCGTCGTCCCAGGTTGCCTTATCTATATTTTTATTTTTCTTTAATTTCTTACTGTTCATTGCTTTGATTTGTCGTTTTTATTCCTTGATTATGCTTGGTTGTTTGTAGTGGCAGAGGAAAATGAGTGTTCTATCTTTGTATTATCAGTTTCTGTCTTTAAAAAAAAAAAACAAATTTTGACTGAAATATTTGCAGATCTGTGTTATTTTTCTGCTTGTTTTCGAATCCTTAGTATTATTGGTTTTTGAAATTTTCAAAAATATGGGATTTTGGGGTTTGACTATGGATATTTATGTAAGTTTTACTGCCAAAAAAAAGAGTTAAATTTTGTTTTTGGGATAAAGCTTTGAGTTGACATGAAGTAAACAGCGGCGGACGATGTCTTAAACTTTGATTGGATTGATTATTTTTCTTCCCTTAAAAAGTAGTTCAGTTTATGTAGGATCTACTGGATCTCTAAATCCAACATATTTATCGATCTTTTATATCGAGTATAAAATTTATGAACATTGATTTAGATGTGTGTCAGTCATTTTGGATCTGGGAAAGAATAGGGGATGTAAGGAAAGGAAAACTTGTTGACTTGTTTCAGAGAACTAGAAATTAGTGTCAAAAAGTTGAAGCATTCTGAGAGTTAGAAATTACAGTGACTAATATAACCGTGAAATTGCAACTGGAATCTGTTTATTTCCTTACTTAACAATCTTAAGAATATATTCCTCCTAGAAGGCATGACGCTATTGTTTTTTATGTAGATTCTTCTATCATATTCTATTTGCCTACCACACTAATTAGTATTCCTTTCATCAAGTTACTGTTCAGTACTAAAGATTCCTTTGGTGTTCTTGCAATATGCAGCTCGTTAGAATGGAGACCTTTCTATTCACATCTGAATCTGTAAACGAGGGTCACCCCGACAAGCTTTGTGACCAGATCTCTGATGCTGTCCTTGACGCCTGCCTTGCCCAGGACCCTGACAGCAAGGTTGCCTGTGAAACATGCACCAAGACTAACATGGTCATGGTATTTGGAGAGATTACTACCAAAGCCAATGTAGACTATGAGAAGATTGTCCGTGACACATGCTGCTCCATTGGATTTGTTTCTGATGATGTGGGTCTTGATGCTGACAACTGCAAGGTCCTGGTCAATATTGAGCAGCAGAGCCCTGATATTGCTCAGGGTGTCCATGGCCACTTTACCAAGCGCCCAGAAGAAATTGGAGCTGGTGACCAGGGCCATATGTTTGGATATGCCACCGATGAAACCCCAGAACTCATGCCTCTTAGCCACGTTCTTGCAACTAAGCTTGGGGCACGTCTTACTGAGGTTAGGAAGAATGGCACCTGCCCCTGGCTAAGGCCTGATGGTAAAACCCAGGTTACTGTTGAGTACTACAATGATAACGGTGCCATGGTTCCAGTTCGTGTTCACACTGTCCTCATCTCCACCCAGCACGACGAAACTGTTACAAATGATGAAATTGCCGCTGACCTCAAAGAGCATGTTATCAAGCCTGTCATCCCTGAGAAGTACCTTGATCAGAAGACCATCTTCCACCTTAACCCATCTGGCCGCTTTGTCATTGGTGGTCCTCACGGTGATGCAGGTCTCACTGGACGTAAGATCATTATTGACACTTATGGTGGATGGGGAGCCCATGGTGGTGGTGCTTTCTCTGGAAAGGACCCTACCAAGGTGGACAGGAGTGGTGCCTACATTGTGAGGCAGGCTGCCAAGAGCATTGTAGCAAATGGGCTTGCCCGCAGGTGCCTCGTGCAGGTTTCTTATGCTATTGGTGTGCCTGAGCCCTTGTCTGTCTTCGTGGACACCTACGGAACCGGAAAGATTCCTGACAAGGAAATCCTCGAAATTGTGAAGGAGAACTTCGACTTCAGGCCTGGTATGATCACCATCAACTTGGATCTCAAGAGGGGTGGCAATGGCCGGTTTTTGAAGACAGCTGCCTATGGACACTTTGGAAGGGACGACCCAGACTTCACCTGGGAGGTTGTGAAGCCCCTCAAGTGGGAGAAGCCTCAATCTTAAATACAGCTTTGGCTGTCCCCTGTCGCTCATTGCTTGCTTATCTATTGTGCCGAATATTCCTGCAGCCCTATAACTATAAGCAATCCTCCGAATGTCTCTAATATCTACTCCCATACATATGGTGCCCTATTCATTTTCCTTCTCTTTTTCCTTTTTTATTTGTTCTTTTATCTTTGATTTTATGTGTCCTTTATCGGTGTCGGTGTTGCAAAAGTATGAGAATTTTGCTTATTTTGATGGCACTGAAAGTAACAAGCTGCCTCTTCTGACCACTTGTAGAATTCTTAGCTGCCTTTGCGATAATCAAAGTATTGTTATAATGCTCTGTTCTGCCCATTCGACTGGCAAAGTTCATGAGCTGGTGTTCCTTCAGTTGATCTCCCTTATTTGTTCCACATTCTTTTCTTTTTATTTTAATAATAAAGGATTTAAATTTTTGATCATGAACGTATTTTCAGTCACATTATGTTTACTGTGATTAAAGACATAATAGATCTTATCACAATCAATTTTTGTGAATTAAACTATAAAATATTGATCGTAATATCGCACTGCGACCAATTCTTAAATCCTCAGCAATAATGCAATGTGCTTAGATGAGAAGGTATGCAGGGGACCCTGACTAGAGCCGTATTTTGCGCTGCTCTTGTGGCATTCGGTTTGGATGAGGCATTTGAATATGCCAGGCTCCAGAGAGTTAGTTGCTTCATGCTCAGTGAACGAACCCTCACTTTGCATTTTCACCTTATTCTTACTGATTATTGTCATTCTTTATGTCTAGAAAATTGTGATCCAAATGAAAATATCACATGTAAACTGCTTTCAACAATTGAAAAACTTGGTCTCTCAAATCAATTAGAACAGATGATAAGAACCACGGCTCCAGACGTTTCATGTTTCATAGCAACGGCTGCCAACGACGACAACAAGCAAAGCCAAATATGAAAGGGAAGGTCTTTGAGCATGTACACAGATCCGTTGCATATTTTATCAGGTATGTCTTTTGAAAAGAGGGTAATAACTTCATGACAAGTGATATCAAAGCTAACTCTTGATTAGTCGATTTTATGCTGAGCACCTTAATGGGTGAGGTAGGCAGAGTGGGTCAATCATGACTTCACACCGAACATCCAAAGGCAAATAAGCAAAAATAGTGGAGAAGTCCGTGACAAGGGCGTCACGAGATTGAGTGGAATGTCATGCCAAGTACTTTAAAGAAGTAGACAAGGTGCATTAATCTCACATCGGATAAGAAAAAAAAAGGTCTTCAAATGCTCTAAAAAAGTAGGCAGAGTACATTAATCTCATGCTGGATAAGAAGGGGAAGGTTATTGGAGTGCATTAATCTCACGTCGGATAAAAAATAAAAGGTCTTTGGGCATAGAAATAGGATCTTTATCTGAATACCGTCTGTTAACCAATTTTTTAGAAATTCTGTTTTGGGATAATTGAATATCATTATAAGTGCATTTAATATACATTTCTCGATTCCAATCATTTAAATCCTCGAATCACTTAGGAAATTGAAATAATAATATACGGGCAATGGTTTTAGGTATTATCAATGAAGGTAATATAATATATTTTCTAAGAATCGATTGGGTTATTAACACGGATCCCCTTATTATTTGAGCAAGTAAAATGCTATCCCAAGCTTTTGCTATTTCTATCCGCATTTTTTCTTCCCTTTTATCCTCATCTTTTTCTCAATTTTTTTTTTTGTATAACAAAAAATTTGTGATTCTTTGTTTTTACATATCCACTTTCGAGATATTAGTTTCATCGGTCTAGAAATATTAAAAGAAAAAAAGTCGGATTAAAAAATAAAGATCTTTAGATATATAAACAGATGCATTGTACATTTCTTCAAACATGTTTTTTTGAAAAGAACATAATCACCCATGACACTAGTATGCACTTAGTTCTACCCATTAAAACTCTACTTTTTGTAGCTATTCTGCTTACCTTATAGTCAGAGATACAAATCTTTACTATGACTCTTAAAGAGATTATGACTCTGTAAATCTCGATGAAATTAAACTCCTTAATCTTCCCCATTCCTACCAGTAATCAATGTGTGTTGAATATCCTTCTTAAGTTTTTACCCATAATAAGGTAAAAGTTCAATTGTTGGTTGGTTTACGATTTAAGAATCACTTCTTTTGATAAAAACGAAAATCTTCCGACCTACACTGCCTCGTTTAAAAGAGCAAAAGATTATCATCCTCCACCAGAAAATTCCTTTCTGCCAGCAACACAGATTTTTATTATTATGCTAAGATGAAAACAATGGTTACAGTGCTACCTCTCCCAGCATCAATGTAAAAGTCATGAACCGGAGATCCCACAGGGAGACCTATGCATTTTTTTTCTTATGCTAATATCCTGATAACATTACATTGATGTCTGAACAATAGATAAATACGCATGTCAACAATATTACTGCATGCGAAACTCAGGCCAAAACACTGGTCTGATACCAAATCTCAACTTTACAGTCTATTATTATGAACGGATTACAAATGCAAACCATGTATTAAACAGTTATTGACTTAGGGAGAGTTACTGGACTTCAGCTTGCTCCGTAGTCCAACAATTCCCACCTGAAGGGACGGAACACATAAAGAACTTCCGGGCAGCTCTTAAATAGTAGAGCAACACAGACGCATACTGCAGCAACTGCTACCATTGAGAGCACTGCAGGCCTGTAAACCAATGATCTGCTGGCCGTTCCATAGCCATAAGCTAGCTTCTGATCACAAAGCTTGCACTGTCGCTTCATGGATCTTAATTCAAGCTGGCCAATCTCAAAGCTGGAGGTTGACTCGTTATTTTGCTTCTGGTTTGTGCTGCAGTTCGTGAGGGTATCAGGAATGTCAACCGCCACATGCCCAGAAGGTCTCTTATTAATTTTCTTCTGTACCAGGTGGATGTATGTGTAGTGGCCGCGTAGGCGTGCATAGTCTTCTGGCGTAGAGCCAGTGCTGTCTCGAGCACTCTTCCAAGCATCAATGCCAACCTGAGGGGAAAATGCACACAATTGTTATAAAAATTATCTTTTTAATCCAAAAGAGAGAGAGAGAGAGAGAGAGAGAGAGAGAGAGAGAGAGTCCTAGCAATTTTGAATCAAGCAATTGCACTCATGGCAGGCAGTCTTACACTTTTCTGCCCAACTAAGGAATCGACTATGGCAGAAACAATCCAGATTGAACGATGAACGGAGGAATGCATTTCAAAATATCAACAAAATTCATGCTAGAAAATCAAAACAATAATTTCTGTAGTTCCATTCCTATCATGCTTAGATGTAAATCAATAAGATAAGGGATTACCTTTCCAGGATCATCGGTTAATGCATCCAGCACATCCTCAGAACCATCTTTAGCAGCTGCAATGTGAAGAGGAGTCAAACCTGCAGGGCCGAGGGCATCAGGTCTAAACAAGAAGCTTTTATCAACACCGCTAGCTAATGTATCATTTTCTAATCCTAATCTATCTGAAGCTTTCTCAGGGACAAATCTTAAAAGGAGCTCCACTAGAGGTCTACAATTTTTCCTAACAGCTTTGTGAAGAAGACCCATCTCTGTTAATGCAAGGTTAAGGGAAGATTGCTCCCCCGAATCCACTATTCCATCCAGAAGAATATTCAAGAGTTTTTTCACTACAGCACACCATTCATGGTCCATAGAGAACTCCATAAGCCAATTGAACCGCCTTACAGAAAAGAGTTCTAGGTTAGGATCCAAGTGGCCCAATCTAGACTTCAATTGACTTCTATGAAGAAGCCAACCGACTTCATGGATGAAGTTCACGGCTTGACTTTTGGCTTCCAATTTTCCGGCTCTGCCAACATCCACATCACTGTCAGTAGTCTCCAGTACACTCTCAAGCATACGGATCTCCGAACATACATCATCCTCAGCAACTATGAAAGGGAAGAAACTGCTATTGAAACCATGGTCTTCAATCTGGAGAAGATCAAGGAAATGCCAACTTCAGCTAAAGAAAGGCAAATTCCAATAAATGATTAAACATGCATCTTTTATGACATGCATGCATGGAAAATAAAAAGGAAAAAGATGCAGATATAGATATTACAGTAGATTCTTTTATTTCCCACTCCACGAAAAGAAGATAGTGACTGGAGACTAGAATGCAACTGGAAAACCACAAAGAGTCATGCTTCTACATCTTTCTCAACATTTTCACCTTAACTACAATAGTACCAGAGCCAGCCATGAATTTATAGACGTTGTGGAAGCACACCATTTGTTTCAATCTAAAATACTCATCGTCCTAGGACCTTCCTCTTCCCATCCCCAACCCCAGTTCCCCAAAATAAGATGGAATTTCATGTAAGGAATTACAACAGTCCACCTCAAAGAAATACTGAAGTTACAACAAGCTTGCATATTTACACTACCCCTATTATCCAGTGAAAGGAAACCTCATTGCTGGTTTAGGGATGAAATAATTCCTATGAATATTCCAGAACAATGTAAGGAATTTAGATAGAGTAACCTCTCACCCCACTGAAAGGAACTTTACTAGAATTTACATATAATCCATGTCAAATATAACACCAAAGGAGGAGGGAAGCAATATATCAATTATAAGTAGAAGAAAAAACCACCTCAATGAATCCTCTTCCGGTCACAGTAGGGATAGAGCAAGAAAAGTTAACACACTGAAGCTCATCTTGCTCTGTGAAGTCATCATTGTCATCCATCAACTCGAGAGTAGCTTCCTGTACCAGATATTTCCCTTCCACTGCACAGAGCAACCTGGGATGGGAAATCCAAGAATATAAAAGGCTCTAGAGCATCCATAGAAATCCAATAAAAAAACATACAATAGACTAAAACAAATTTTTTTTTTATACACACTTCTAAGAAGTAAGGATCGATTCAAGGCATCGTGGGTTACAAATGAAACAAGGAATATTTACTGCAAGAAGAGAGTAGAGAACACCTTGTAGATGGCCGAGACAGATTGAGACCTCTAACCAAAAATTTAGCTCTCTCAGAAGCAGATATTGCAATTGGTTTGACGCTTATAATTTCACTACAATGTTTGCTTCTGAGAGGTAAAGATCTATCAACAACAACCTGACCTGCAGTATAGAAATAAATTGGCCAGAATATTCAATCCTGCATACAAAACTGCTGCTCCTGGCCAATTATTTGGTCAAATCAATTAAAAAAATACCAATAAAGATAAAGCCCAAACAAACCATTATAAATGAATGCTATCTGATCTTGCACCCTTATACAAATCCATCCAGTCCTCCAGAAAGTGTCATCTGAACAATGCAGAAGCCGACTCAAACTGAAACTTAGATCACTGCATAGCTGACAATAGATGATAAAGGGTTAAAATTATGAAGAAATTAAAAAAAATAAAATAAAAAGCAAAAAAGCTTAAAATCCATAGCTTCATGAAACAAGCTTACTTCATCCCATGCAGCCTCAGCTTGACGAAGATAAATTGTCAGAACAATGCAACCAGGCCTAATATAGCTCTGAATGTCAGTGGGACTATGAGATAGCCAGTCAAGAATCTAGAAGTTCAAACATTTTAGGTAAGTACGCTTTCTGAGGAAGCAAAGCCAAACGTACAGTCGCATTAAAAAACTTTTAAGTACCTGTGCTCGCAAGACCAAAGAAAAATCATTTGGTTCTTTCCCAAATAATTTAAAAACAATCCTATCTGTACGGCTCTGCAATGGTCAAAATCAAAAACAAATCATCAGATGTTAAACTTCTAATAGCATAAAATTTTATGACAAGCAATTGTAATTGCTTGTCATGAGACCAGAGATAAACCCGCTGCCTATTATTCATCAGAAACTGTCTAAAATTTTTTGAAGAAACTAGTTCAGGTTAGCCTAATAATGCTAATGCTTGCCATGCATGATCACTCAATGAGGGCATAGCCTGCCTCATTCTACACCTTTGCAAGGAGTTGTTCATAGATTGATGTTCAGAGATAAGGCTTGACCGCTCAACTATTAACAGTCCTAGAACATAAACTTGGCGCATAATTTGAACCTCCATAAAATCAAGCCATATAGCAAATGTCCTGTATGGATTTTTAGTTGACAAATGGCATAGCATCATGCATATTCTGTAACATAGAGCTACCTGAGCATCACCCCTGGAACTGGAAGGTGATTGGGCAGATGCTGAATCTGAATTGCCACCGGTCTGCGGTGGACTTGACTGATGAGAGTCCTGTTGGACCCATGAAGGGAAATCAAGAGAGCTAGTCCCTGTATTCAAAGCTGCAAATGACCTTTCTCTGTCATCTGTGCCATCGTCCGAGTCAACATATATGTCATTCAAATCAAAATTATTCATCTTGACTGCTCCAGCAGTATTACCCTGGACTTCAGCACCGCTGGTATCACAAGAACGTACTCCTGTCAGTTGCATCTCTGAGGCAGGTTCAGTGATGAGATGCTTGAAATGCGAAGAAGGGCCTTGGCCATTCGAAAACAAAGTGGAAACAGCTTCTGAATCTTGAGGTTCCAGAAAAAGCCCAGATATTTCTCTTCCCGCTTGTTCGCTAGTATGGTTTGCAAGGCTTCTTAGAAGATGTGGCAGCACATCCTGATCAGTGGTCTGGTCAGATTTGTTAGCTGTAATTTAAGAAAAACAGAATAATTTACCCCATGCACAGCAAAAGCAAATGCAAAATATTCCAGGAAAATATGATAGCTAGAAGCATGCCACAGAATGATGTCAGCTCTTTCATGTCTAACTTCTGAGTTCACCATGGATTTCAGAGAAAGTGCATGATAAACTAGTTGAAGTTTCTTTTTGCATAGCCATCAAGTCATCTTATATCTCCAAAAAACTAAGGAAAATGATTGCAAAATATTCAAAATAACAGAAAATTGAGCCCCATTGTTCAGAGAAGAAAAAATGAAAGATTAGAATCAGAAGACATAACTCCACTAGTATCACTTGTAGAGGAAAAGCCATTGAGTTACTTACAGTGCATGTTAGAAAGTATCCTCAAAAGACTTAACAACAGATAACCACTAGTCTGCTCATCATTCAGTGAATTGCCGTTGACAATGGGGTCAGGATTTGTTTTCCTCCTCCTTTTATTGTGGCCAGCCAAACGTCTGCGACAGCTTCTCTTACCTTCATCGAATTCTTGAAGGACATGAAACCTACCAAAAACAAACGAAATGTCATCCAACGCTATGGATTTTCACTTTAAGTTCACAAAACCATCAAGACCATTATCAGAATCTGTACAAATTAAATTAGCCTCTCTTTCATCTCTGCAAAGTGCTGCAAATCTTAAATGCTTACCTGCTACACTGCTGACAAAATCGCTGCATGACATTTCCGATAAGTGCCTTACTAGCCTTGGAATGCATCTCACAAACCTTATGCCGTCTATGATAGTCCTTGGCATTGCTCAGATCAGCCCCACAGTCCTCAACTTGACAAACTGCACGTTTCCCAGAACCTCCGCTCAACTTAGTCTTCTTGCCACTAGTTCCATCCCAATTTCTCATCTCCCTTTGGCTGATTGGATAACCATGACTACTTTGGCCCCCAAGCTTCAAAGTAAGGCTACCAGCTTCGTCAGTCAGACTGTCATCTTTGACTACAACCCTCCTCTTCTTTTCCAATTCCCTTTGCCCTTTTTCAGGTCCCGGATTCACTTCATCAGAGTTTGACGATGAACTATTGGACGAATTCCCAGAAACCGCAGACCCAAGTGCAAAAAACTGTCTTCCCACACTATCAGCAGACAGCGGATTTACTGAGCTAGCAATGAAAAGGTCACCATCCCAGTTCCAATCATTTAAATCCCACTCCAATGTCCTTTTCCCTAAAGCCCGCAAATCCACCGGATTCATACCATAAAAATGATGAGCTTCACTTCCAATTCTAGCCTCCATTTATCCAAACTTAGATAACCAGAAGATCTAAACCCAGTAATTTAAGTTCAAAAAAGACAATTTAATACTAAATAACCAGAATTTTAACCCTATTCCAGCTACAGATCAGAGCTCCTAAACCACTAATCAGCTTCAGTTCTTCCCCAAAAGTCCAGAAACAGTACGCCAACACATCCATGATTCCAATTCAGAGCAACCCACATACCAAATCAACTTACCAAAAAAAGGCTAATTTTCAATTAATCCCATATTCAATGCACTGAGCCTTTTTTTCTTTTTTATATCACATCTCAGAATAAAATATCCATAAAAAAGGCAAAAATTAACTAAAATTTAAGCACAAAGAAAGAGTGAAGGGTAAAGATTAACTGTCTTCCCACACTATCAGCAGACAGCGGATTTACTGAGCTAGCAATGAAAAGGTCACCATCCCAGTTCCAATCATTTAAATCCCACTCCAATGTCCTTTTCCCTAAAGCCCGCAAATCCACCGGATTCATACCATAAAAATGATGAGCTTCACTTCCAATTCTAGCCTCCATTTATCCAAACTTAGATAACCAGAAGATCTAAACCCAGTAATTTAAGTTCAAAAAAGACAATTTAATACTAAATAACCAGAATTTTAACCCTATTCCAGCTACAGATCAGAGCTCCTAAACCACTAATCAGCTTCAGTTCTTCCCCAAAAGTCCAGAAACAGTACGCCAACACATCCATGATTCCAATTCAGAGCAACCCACATACCAAATCAACTTACCAAAAAAAGGCTAATTTTCAATTAATCCCATATTCAATGCACTGAGCCTTTTTTTCTTTTTTATATCACATCTCAGAATAAAATATCCATAAAAAAGGCAAAAATTAACTAAAATTTAAGCACAAAGAAAGAGTGAAGGGTAAAGATTAACAAACTTGAGGGTTACTAGCTCAGATGACGGAAGGCGGGAGGAGTAGCGAAAGTGATTGCCGGAAAATGAAAGGTAGTTTTGACGAGCAGATGATGCCGAACGAGGAATGATGAATGGTGATGGGAACGTGTTTGGTTTGTTTTCGTACTAGAAAGAAAGTGAGGAAGGAAAGGGCAAAACAGTACAGGCGACAGCCATTAAACCAAAATGGTGGGCCCAGGTGCACACCGCGTGCTCCATTCTGAGTATCTGAAATTACGGTCGGAATCACATTTTCAATCGTAGAGTATTTATTACGGTAACAAAAGTACAACGTTATTAGAATAACTATTTAAATAATTTTGGGTGGGCAACAATTTT
>JBBYHO010538838.1:0-15325 GCA_038382025.1 Adansonia gregorii | reverse complement strand
AAGAAAGATCAAAACCATATCAAATTATGAATTTGGACTTTTGAATTAATCAAAACAATTTTTTGAAGTCTAAATTGGAGCAAAAGGGTTAATGTCACATGATCACCCTACTCCTCCCTAGTTATTGACCAATATTACCATTAGCCACCCTATATGCTGGAAAATTATTTTAACATTTAAACCAGCCACCTTATGTCTATCACATTGGCAGCAAGTTGCTCCTTATAGCCACTCTATAGACACCATGCTGACATCATTTTGTCTCCCTTGAGAAATGGCCAAAAACACCTCCAATTTGGCTTCAAAATGCTAGTATAAATAGATCACTTATATCTTAGCCAAAAAAGGTTAGATTCCAACTCATTTTCAGCTTTAAAAACACATTCCCATATCAAGAAAACCAAATCCTATAGCTCTTCACTTACCATCAAAAATCGCCTTAGAACTCTCATTCCAAACCATTACACATTCTAAAAACCATCCTCATGCATACCAGAACTAAAACCTCATTATTTTTCTCTTTTTCTTGCCTATTGACAATAAGGAAAAGAGGGAAATTCAAGCCATCTCTACTGTTTCAATTATTTGGCCAAAAAGTGAACTTTTGTTGGTATAACTTTTCACTTTATCACTTTCATTTTTTGTTTTCCAACACCTTCATCATTTTAGTGAGCTCTCCATGTTTCCATTATCCTCTTAGGATTATCATGCATTATTATGGCTTTTGGTTGTGGCAGTTTAGGATTTGGATGCCTTAATGCCCCTTTGATGTGCAAAATGCCTTATTTCATCTTTATTGGTTTGATATCTCTTACTCATGCATTTTATGCCATATCCATGCATTTTTGCTATCCTTAATCCATGTATGAATCATTAGCCTAACACATTTCAAGCACATTTATGCATTAGCTTGCATGAATCCTTATCATTTTCAGCATCCATAACATTTTTTGTTACAATGCATAACACTTTTTTTTTAAAAAAAACATTGGTAAAGTTAGCATCCCTATTCATGTTATATACCATCCCCCTGTATGTTTGTTGTCTTCTCCTTGTCAAAAACTAGTTTTCAAAACCCCCTAAGCCAAGCATGTTAACCTCAACCAATAAGGATTAGAATGGACTTAGCATTTTCCTTAAAGTTAGCAAAATATCTTGGGGAAAATTAAGTTTTCAAGATCTAGAATCTTGGTTAAACAAGCTGCAATCTTTTGATTTTGAAACAAAAATGGTCATACAATTATTACCTAAATGTTTATGGCTTTTTTGAGTCAAAACCTTAAGTGATATGATCAACGAGCTATTTCATCATCCCAAACTACTTTGGGGCTATGCAAATGAGTTTGTGATGCTCATGCCACTTTTGCCCTTCAGTGATAGACGTTCAAATGTCAATGACTTGAGTTTGGACCCGTAGACATAAAAAAATGAAATATATCCCATGCTTTGCTTTATCCCCTACTACTAGCACAATTATTGCAAATTAAACAATCACTTTAAACTCCTAAATGATTTTTCATGAATTTTTTTATATTTTTCTATCAAAGCATGTCGAATTATCTTAAAAATGATGTTTTATTCCCCTCCGGATCATTCTAGATAAGAGAGTTATGATTTTTCAAATCTAAACTATCTAGAACCTCTAGAATTCGAACATGTATTCTGGTTGGGCCATTCAGGCCATTAAATGATTTTTCCAAAATTTTCAAACATTTTTCCTAAAAGATTCATGAAATTCCCTTTTCAAAAAGGTAATTTGTAATTTTCCAATACCAAATGAGTCTAGAATCAATTTTCAAATTTTGACATGCCTTAATTCTCGTATGCTCTACCAGTAGTGAAACTGAGCCGAATTTGAAAATTTATTCCCCAGAAAAGTGACTTTTGGGATATTGAGAATATTTTTAAATTGACCCTTGTCGAGTTAGCTTTCTAGAGGTATCTTGTCCACCCTCTAAATCCTTCAAACCAATTTCGGATAAATTCGTGAAATAGGATAACGTGATGTTGTCCCCTTTTTTTGGTTATGGTTAAATTTGAGTTATTTTTTTTGAATTTTGTCTCGAGACATTTGAACACCTCCATATCACCCCGATCAGACTCGAAAACATGTTTTGATCTCCCATAGGCTCGTATGAAGGCACAAACACATTTTACATCTTTACAATCCTTATTTATAAAAATTTCTTTTGCCAAAAGTTGTCAAAATGCTCACACATTTCCTAAATCACAAACTTTTGTCAACTTAAGTTTTCCAACTCGACTTCACTAAAGAGTGTCAAATGTTTCACTTTTGGGGATACTCTAACCTTAACCTTTCCAGGAGATACTTCAACTTCATTTTTTAAAATTGTCAAGATTGAAAAATCTTCTTTTGTCAAAATGATTTGTCATTCATGGGGATATTCCCACCCCGACCTTTTAAGGAGATACTCCAACCCTGCTTTTCAAAATTGTCAAGATTTAAAAATCTCCCTTTGTCAAAACTATTTTTCACCCGTGGGGATACTCTAATCCCACCTTTCTGAAGGGTTACTCTAACTCAACCTTTCAATTACAATTAATTTTTTCTTTTCTTGGACTCCTATGAATATGTCAAACAAACCTCGTTTAATCAAGGAACCTAGATACATCTTGAAAATTGTTGATTTAGTTATTCCCAGATAATCGATGACAATTATGGGATAAATTCCAATAGTCCACCCCTTTTCTTTATCATTGCATTGAATGATTCATGTTATCTTCATTTATTGCCTTACTAACATGATTTCTTTGTGATGATTATTTGCATTCATGTTTTCAAAATATTTCAAATAAAATTAAAGGTAATGTTTCACATGGGTATCTCTCCAATGCCTAAACTGGAACATTTTATTTTCAAAGTAAAATCCAGAGGTTATTTTATTGAAAATATCTATATTCCCCATCTTTCCGGGGTGTATATGAGATTAAATCTTTTTTATCAAAACCTGGATTTGTATTTCTATAAGATTCATACATTAAAAGAGGGTTATATCGAAATAATGATAAGTTAAGATAAAAAAACCAAAATTAAGATAAGACATAGCTAGTAAGGTATCAATTTTAGGTGTCACGAAGAGGTGCATACCTCATCATGCGTAACCAACTCCCAAATTGAAAGGACAAATCTTTGAATTATGTAGAACATGGGTTAATGTTTTGAGTTTCGTAACTGAAAACATAGGTTTCAATAGGCATCCAATCATGCTTAGCCCAAAATGATCAATGGTGACTCTAAGCGTTGGCCATTCCGTGATGGTCATCCAAGACTAATAAGATGAGCGTTTTATCTTATGGTCCCCCATACTGTATCATATGTTAAGAATCTGTACTTTCTCATTCTCTTCACATCGCGAAGGAAAAATTCTCGATCAAGAAGACATTTTAAGTAAAAAATATGTTAAGTTATACGCACTCATAGATCCGTGAGGATCCCCCTGAGGTACGTTGCAACATATTCCAATGTGGAGAACATGGTTGTAGTGCCAATGACAAAAAGAATAGAGATTATTATGACTATCCAAGTTTGTCTCATCTCACAAATAAATTTTGATTATAAGGAAATAATGGAAAGAAAAGCTTTCTTGCAAATCCAAAGCACCAATATCATGTATCCTAATATAGAGAACATTATTGTAGCACCAATAACAAAAAGAATGGAGATTATTATGAGTATCCATGTTTGTTTCATTTCATGGATGAACATTAAATGGGGGAAAAAAAACTTTTCTTGCCAAACCAAAGCATCAATATCGTGTATCTCAATGCAGAGAACATGATTATAGTGCTAATAAAAAAAATGAAGATTATTATGAGTTTCCAAGTATTTCTCATTTCATGGATGAACTTTGATTATAATGAAAAGGTTGAAAAGAAAAGCCTTTCTTGCAAATCCAAAGCATTAATATCGTGTATCACAAAGAGAAGAACATGATTATTGTGCCTATAATAAAAAGAATAGTTACTATAAGTATCCAAGTTTGTCTCAATTCATAGATGAACGTTAACTATAAGGAAAAAGGTCTAAATAAAAGTTTTACTTGCAAATTCAATGCATCAATATCATGAATCCTAATGTGGAGAACATGATTGTAGTGCCCAATTACAAAAAGAATGGAGAATATTATGAGAATCCGAGTTTGACTTATTTCATAGATGAACTTTGATTACAGGGAAAATGGTCGAAATAAAAGCTTTTTTTTTGCAAATCCAAAGCATCAATATCGTATATCCCAATGTGGAGGGCATGATTGAAGTGCCCATAGCAAAAAAAATACAGATTATTAGGAGTATTCAGGTTTGTCCCATTTCACATATGAACATTAATTATATGGAAAATGCCAAAAAGAAAAGCATTTCTTGGAAATCTGAAGCATCATTATCGTGTATCCCAATAAGGAGAACATGATTGCAGTGCCTATAATAAAAATGATGGAGATTATTACGAGGATCCAAGTTTGTCTCATTTCATAGGTGAACATTAATTACAAGGAAAATGGTGGAAAGAAAAGCTTTTCTTACAAATCCAAAGCATCAATATCATGTATCCTAATGTGGAGAACATGATTGTAGTGCCAATAACAAAAAGAATGAAGATCATTATAAGTATCCAAGTTTGCCTCATTGCATGGATGAACTTTGATTATAAGAAAAATTATGGAAAAAGGTTTTTCTTGCAAATCTAGAGCATTAATATCGTGTATCCCAATATGGAGAACATTATTGTAGCGCCAATAACAAAAAGAATAGAGATTATTATGAGTATCCAAGTTTGTATCCTTTCATGGATGAACTTTGATTATAAGGAAAATGGTGGAAAGAAAAGCTTTTCTTGCAAATCCAAAGCATCAATATCATTTATCCTAATGTGGAGAACTTAACTACAGTGAAAATAACAAAAAGAATGAGGATTCCTACAAGTATCCAAGTTTGTCTTATTTCACGAATGAACTTTGATTATAAGAAAAATGGTGGAAAGAAATGATTTTCTTGGAAATCTAAAGCATCAATGTCATGTATCTTAATGTGGAGAACATTATTGTAGTGCCAATAACAAAAAGAATGGAGATTATTATGAGTATCCAAGTTTGTCTCATTTCATGGATAAACTTTGACTATAGGGAAAATAATGGAGAGAAAATCTTTTCTAGCAAATCCAAAGCATCAATACCGTGTATCCCAATGAGGAGAACATGGTTGTAGTGCCAATAACAAAAAGAATGGAGATTAGTACGAGTATCCAAGTTTGTCTCATTTCATAGATGAACATTGATTATAAGGAAAATGATGGAAAGAAAGCCTTTTCTTGCAAATCCAAAGCATCAATTCCATGTTTCCCAAAGAGGAAAACATGATTGTAGTCCCTATTTCGAAAAGAATAGAAACTATTACGAGTATCCAAGTTTGTCTCATTTAACAAATAAACATTAATTGTAAGGAAAATGGTGAAAAGAAAAGCTTTTCTTGCTATAAACAGGTAATTTTGTTAAATCTAAATTTTCGCAATCTAGGGCATGGATGTGAGAGGGGGTGATGATCCAAAACTCAATACATTCAGGCCATTTTTCACGGTCCAAGAATTTTTTATTTTCCACTATTAATCTAAAACTTGATTTTAACTCATTTCTTTGCATAAAAAAGGATCAAAACCCATATCAGATTATGAATTTGTACTTTTGAATTAATAAAAAAATTTTTGAAGTCTAAATTTGACCAAAAAGGTCAATGTCACATGATCACCCGACTCCTTCCTAGTTTGTTGACGAAGATCACCATCAACCACTCTATTTGCTGGAAAATCATTTTAGCATCTAAACTAGCCACCCTATGTCCACATTGCCAGCAAGTTGCTCCCTACAGCCACCAAGCTGTCATCACTTTATCCCTCTTGAGAAATGACCAAAAAACACCTTTAAATTGGCTCCATCTTATATCTTAGCTAAAAAAGGTTAAATTCTAGCTCATTTTCAGCTTCCAAAACACATTTCTACACCAAAAAAACTAGAATCCTATAGCTCTTCTCTCACCACCCAAAAATAGCCCCAAAATATTGATTCCTAACCATTACACTTCTAAAAATCACCTTTATCCATACTAGAACCACAACCTCATTGTTTTTCTCTTTTTCTTGTTTATTAACAACAAGGAAAAAAGAGAAATTCAAGCCATCTCTGCTACTCCAACTATTTGGCCAAAAATTGAAGTTTTGTTGGTATAATTTCTTACTTTATCACTTTATTTTATGTTTTTAAACATCTTCATCATTTTAGTGAGGTCTTCATGTTTCCATCACTCTCTTAGATTGTCATGCATTATTGTGGCCTTTGGTTGTGGTTGTTTAGAATTTGGATGCCTTAATGCCCCTTTGATATGTAAAATGCCCCATTTTAACCTCATTATTTTGATAGCTCTTGCTCATGCATTTTATGCCATATCCATGAATCTTTTTATGATGAATCCATCTATGAATCATTAGCCTAACAAATGTCAAACATATTTATACATTAGCTAGCATTTTGTCATGAATCATTGTCATTTTTAGCTTCTATAACATTTTCTTGTCCAAGTGCATAACACTTTCTATGTCAAGACCATTGGTAAAGTTTGCATCCCTATTTATGTTTTGTATCATCCCCTTATGTCTTCTCCTTGTCTAAATGCATGTTTGATGGCCATCAAAAACTGATTTCCAAAACCTCTCCAAGCCAAGCATGTTAACCTCAACCAATAAGGACTAGCATGAACATAGCATTTTCCTTAAAGTTAGCAAAATATTTTCAGGAAAATTAAGTTTTCTATATCTGGAATCCTGGTTAAATGAGCTCAAATCTTCTAATTTTGCAATGAAAATGGCCTTACACTTGTTCCCAAAATGTTTGTGCCTTGTTTTTGAGTCAAAACCTTGAGTGGTATGATCAACGGGCTGTTTTATCATCCCAAAATATTTCAAGGCTATGCAAATGAGTTTGTGATGCTCATGCCACTCTTTCCCTTCAGTTGTGGACCTTCAAATGTTGATGACTTGAGTTTGGACTCATAAACATAAAGAAAATAAGAAATATCCTATGCTTTACTTTATCCCATGCTGGCAGCAGCACTATTATAAATTGAAAAATCACTTAAAAATCCTAAACAATTCTTCATGAATTTTATAATAACATTCTCTAAAAGTGTGTCAAAATACCTTTAAAATGAGGTCCTGTTCATCCCTGCAATAGTCTGGATGAAAGAGTTATGATTTTTTAAACCTAAACTATCCAGAATCCCTATAGTGAACAAAGTGCATTCTGGTTGGGACCTTTAGGCCCACTAAATGATTTTTCCAAATCCATCCAACATTTTTTCAAAAACGTTCATGAAATTCCCTTTTGGGAAAGGTATTATTTGCAATTTTTTGATATCAAATGAGTCCGAAATGGTTTTTCAAATTTTGACACACCTTATCCTCGTATGTTTTGCCAATGGCGAAATTAATGCAAATTTATAAATTTCTTTCCTCTGAAAATGGTTTTTTTGGGATATTGGGAATATTTTTAGATTAACCCTCATTAAGTTACCTTTCGAACGGCATCTCGTCCACCTTTTAAAGCCTTCAAACCAATTTAGAATAAATTCAGGAAATGGGACAGCGTAATCCTATCGACTATCCATATCGGATGAAAGAGCTATTTGGATACCTATTTAGGCATCAACTTAAACCTTATATAGTGAGCCCTACGAGCTAAACCATGTTAAACCATACCAGAACTCTGCTAGAATACCCAAAGAGTAGGGTCACTCAGGGAAACATTCCTAACTTTTACTTTTAATTACCATAATTTTATCGGTGACAATGAGTATGCAATTGTCATTTGCATCTGCATTTTTATCATTTATCAAGGCATGCCATCATGCCACCGGAATGATGGCTAACCTTTGTATAAATACGTGATGGTGAACAAAAACTATCATTCATAATTTCTTATACTGTAAGCCGTTATGCTGTCCGAGTCATGGCTTAATGCATATCCGCATTAATGGTGATAAACCAATATTACTATTGGTCGATTCTTTTTCCATAAAAAAAAAGATATTGCATCACTCATGAAGTGCAGATTGCATCCTGACATGTTGAAATGCTGCCCGTTTCTTGCCTTTCCACCTTGGTTGAGACATGTTATGAATTTTTTGTTCTAATGTTCTTAAATTCTTTATTTCCTTGCATTTGTCTCCTACATGTTCCACTAACTTATTTTCCTTTTGTTTGTGTTTTGATGCATGTATCATTTCATCTTAACCATCATGACTATCATCATTTTGGGAAATTGCTTTGGTTTGGTGTTCAATAAAGGGCGTCATTCATGGAGCAACAGCTTATCTTAACTATTAAGTCCTTTGAAATTGTCAGGAGGTCACCAACGTCAAGATGAGGACATCCTCAAGCCCCACTATGTCTTAAAAATGCATGAAAATGTCAAGAACAACTTTTGCCAGAATGATTGTCGAGAATTAAATCACATTTAGGATAGTTACGATAATAACAAGAAAGAAGCCTTCACTAAAAAGTACGAGGATATACTCTCTTACTTCATGTTTAGTTGGATGATGGTTTATTACGAGCAGTGACACAGTACTAGAATCTAATGTACCGATGTTTTACCGTTAAGTAACAAGATTTAGTCCCTACCATTGATGAATATACCACTCTGCTTAACATAGAAAGGGCTAAGTCAGACCAGATTTACTACAAAACGCTAACACCTCCTCCATTTAAGAAAAGGTTAAGGCAAATTTTTGGAGCCATATAAGCATGGTTGACAGTCACATCAAAGTAAAAGGGAGCAGTAAATGCATTTCTTAGGCTAGCTTGAAAGAAGGCATAGTAAATCATTTTGATGAAAAGAAAGCTCAAGACATCTACGCTCTGGCAATTTACGGGCTTGTTATATTCCCAAAGACTTTAGGTTATGTAGAGGAAATGTCATAGATTTATTTTCTCACTTATGTTGCAATGTCAGCCCTACTTCTGCCATCATCGTCGAAACCATCTGTGCCCTCAGCTTTTGTAAAAGAATGACAATAAAAAGGTTTATTGGGTATGCCCTGTTGCTCTAGATATGGCTCCTAGGTCATCTTTGCATTAAGAAAAAGTGAGTCAGCCAAAATTTCTTTTTCACTATCAGTCCTCTTTCCATGACGTTAAAGAAAGAATGTCATCAAGATAAGACAAAAAAGCATTGGGTCAAGGAATTATGAAACATCAAGGAGGAAGAAATCACATGGAGAGCCCCATTGGTGTTCCCTTAGTTGATTGTGTACAAATATAGAGACTACACTTGCATACCACTCCTAGGATTATATGAAAGTACTAGTTATGCTCCTTTATTGGTATTGAATAATTCTAGTGCCAGCAATTCATCCTATTCTTTAAAGACTTGGGATATTGGGATTTTGAATATGGAGTGCCCAATTATAAAGTAAAAGTCTAGTTAGCTTTCCAAGTCTAGAAGAAGGTCTATTGTACGGAAATATCCTAGAGAGAAAGCCTCACCACACATAGATATGAAAAATAGAGACTCCACTGTATAACGATCCATTGCCACCACTCAACTCTAAGATACTACAAATCCCAATAGAGGAACTGCCTTCTGAGATTGAGCTATTTAGGAGGGAGTTCGAGTGAGAAAAAGTGTCCTTTACCATGAAAATCTCTCGAATTAAGAAGGGAAAAGGTCAGCTAGAGATGGATATCTATCTTAGGAACGGTGAAGTAGATCTGGTCATTAAAGAAAGGGATCGCTTCAAAGATGACATTGAAAGCCTAACCAAGGACTATGTGACGCTCTAAAAAGCTAACAAGTCTTGACATGTTGGCAAGACATCAGTCAAATAACAAGCAAAAGTTGCCACTCTCAATCGCGAGTTGAATCAGCAAAAGAAGGAAGTCAGAACCAGCAAAGAAAAGTTTACGAGGGCATGTGCTCTTGCTTCCACCTACAAATGAAGGAATCAAAGACTCGAGGCCTAAATACAAGATGTGAGAAACACTAGGGTTGAAAATAAAGCCCTCATTCATAGAATCTAAGAGTTAAAATAGTCTTTGCATGTTTATCAAGGTCATATCAATGAACTAACAAAGGCTTTCGAACAACGCAAGTTAGAGTAGCAAGCGACATTCAACCAAGCCTGTCTGAACTACCAATAACAACATCAACACTTCACTGAACAAGTTCAGATCGCTCAACAAGAGGCGAATGACATGATTGAAGCATCTCAATCCATAAGGTGAGACATCGTACCTATTAGAGATCATGAGCACCAAGTTTTAGGTTTTCTTGATAGTTTGATTACATAATGTAATCATCTTAGATATTTTCAGATGTAATCATGTCATAAAAGAAAAACCCTTTCATGATTCAATGAATAATGTTATTGATGAAGTTGTTCCAAGAATTAATTATCTCTAATGCATATACATATTTAATTTCACTATTTTTCATTACACTTGCATCAACATTCATTATCCTAACTCATCATTGCATCATAAATGCTCATCAATAAATACATTTTTAAATCAAAATCTAATACGGGAATTGGACCATAAAAGTGCAAGGGATTTCAAGATCAATCAAGAACACAAAACCTGACATCATGCATCGCTATAATATACAATGCTATAAGCAAATCATGGAGAGTGATCATGAAGCTCGTATTAAGTGACTTTAGCTAATGGTTAAGGAATCACAAGACAGATGCTTCATCAGCAATAAGAAATGAAAAATTGAATTGCAAAACTTATGGAACTAATAACCACTTCTATGAAAGAAGAAGGATAAGATAGCACTGCTGAAATAAGAAATGATCATCCCAATGCTGAAAGTCCCCTTGCCAATAATCCAAAACCTGCTTAAGGGAAATCTAGACAAGAATAATGGCCTACTCCTACACCTGCCGCTTAGGCTCTGGCGGTTATCTACCTAAATCTCATTACGGTAGGTTAATTTATTCCTGGAATCAAGGGGTGAACGCAGGAGTCTCATCGGCAGATTTAATAACCCTTGACCATGAGAAAATAGAGAAAATAAAAGGTCAAAGGTCCACTATGACTATGAAAAAAGTGAACAAATTTCAGCTACTGAAAAAATGCCTCCAAGCTATTAAAGAGAGTGACAAGTTTGGAGCTCTTGATGCGTGATCACTGTCTTTGGCGTCCAACCTGGTCATTCCTCTAAAGTTCAAAGTCCCAAAGTTTAAGTAGTTTAATGGAACTACAGACCCTTTTGTCCATATTCAAATGTGCCTGCAAAAAATGGACGAGTATGAGAAAGATGAAAAGCTCTTCATCCATTGCTTTTAGCATAGCCTTACTAGGGCAGTAGCTCGATGGTATATCGAGCTAGATAAAGTTAAAATCTAATCATAGGCCAACTTTGCTAAGGCCTTTCTAAATCAATACCAACATATATCAGATTGGGTGCCAGATCAACCTTCCCTGATGAATATCAAGAAAAGATCCATTAAAAATTTTAGACAATATGCCCAAAGGTGGAAAGAAGAAGTAGTTCTAGTCAAGCCTCTCCTTACAAAAAAAAAGATGACAGTCACTTTCATTCATACCTTACATGCTCCTTATTATGAGAGGCTCATAGTCTAGAGAAATGATCGATGCTACCATTAAGAGTGGTAGAATGTCTGTTGAGGAAATAGCTAGATCGAGTAAGAAGCCTACTATTGGTAAGAGAAAAGAAAGAGAGGCCAATGCCATAAGTCATGCTAGATCACCTCAGCCAAAACGGTTGTAAATACCAGACCCTCATTACCAAAGCACACTGTATTCTCACCTTATCACCATACCCCCTTAGCCAATTAATACCATAACCTACAACCTTTCCTTTGCAATCCTATCCAACCAACCATAAAGTTACCCTCTATAAGTTCACCAAAGTACCAATCAAGCAACCCATAATACACTTGGCAATCGAGGTGCAAATCAACAAAGACAACATTTTGATCCCATCCCTACAACCTATAAAGGGCTTTACCAGACCTTGCTCCAAAATCATTTAATGACCCCAATCTATATCCCAGGAAAGAAGCCACCATACTTGTAATGGTACAATCCTAATGCCCACTGTGAATACCATGCTAGGGCAGCAGGCCATGACATTAAGAACTGCATATCTTTTAAATGAAATGTGCAAAATCTAATTAACTCAAAAGTTTTATAGTTCGGGGTGAACCAAGGACCAAATGTTATCACCAATCCTTGACTAGGCCATATTGAGCTAGTTATAAATGTGATCAACATTAAGAACAAATATGAAGTCAAGGCAATCATAAAGGATGTAAAATACCAATGTTCTTGATCTGGTAGGTAATGATTTAGGTCTAGTTGCTCAACATAATAGAAAAATTAAAAGACAATCCCGACAACTTTTATGACTTCCACACAGTTATAGGTTATACCATACAAACATGCAAAGAGGTTAGGTCCATGTTTCAAAGAATGATGATTGAAGGCCAGATAGAATTTTATCGTGAAATCACGCCTATTGCTAAATCTATTAACATGATAGGAAACGAAACCATGTAGCCACCTTACGAGAGAAATTGACCCTTTATTTTTTTATGGTAAGTCAAGTCTCAAGGCCAATTTTTTGGTACTTATACCAAAGTTAGTTATGGAGGTACAAAACCATTCCTGTATAAGAGCAATAATGTTATCCCGTGGAAATATGAGAATCAAGTAGTGGTGATCAAAGAACTAACTCCCTTAATTATTGCAATGGAATTGTCAAGAGTTAGTCATCTAACCTGTAGCGGTAGGTGTTATGCTCTACCTACTTAAGAAAAATAAAAGGTTGATGCATCTCTAAGCACCAGTACCACTTAAGCCCAAGCAAAGAATTTTGAGCCCCAAAAAGTCAAGGAAGCAGTAAGTGAAAAAGAAGCCATGGAATCTCTTAAGTTTATCAAGCATAGTGAATACTGCATTATAGACTAGTTAAGCAGACAACCCGTAAAGATTTTTGTGCTATCTTTACTTTTTAATTTAAAGGTTCACCGAAATGCATTACTAAAGGTGTTAAATGAGCATATGTGCCACCAAACATCTTTGTGGACAAATTGGATCGGCTAGTGAACAGCATCATGGTGAATAATTATATCTCCTTCACTGATGATGAGATCCCAGCTAGAGGCAAAAGACTTATAAAGCTCTGGATATCATTACCCATTGTAAGGGATGCATTTTGCCTAAAGTACTTATGGACAATGGGTCAGCCCTTAATGTCATGCCTATGACTACATTAAGCAAACTCTTTATCGATCAATCTAACATCAAAAGTAGCTACACCATAGTATGAGCTTTCGATGGAATATGTCATGGAGTAATTAGAAAAATCACAATGCAACTCTAGATAGGCCCATGTACATATGAAGTGGACTTTTAAGTTATGGATATTAATCCTTCTTACAACTGCCTATTAGGAAGGCCATGGATACACTCCACCAGAGCTGTCACGTCTTTTATCTATCAGAGGCTCAAATTTGTGATAAATGATAATGTAGTCACCATTAGAGCTAAAGGAGAAATAATCACCACTGCTTTCACTAAGGATACACATAGAGCCTAATAAAGATGCACTAGAGTCATCCTTTTAATCCTTCGAGTTCGTTAATACAACATTTATGGGATAAAGATTACTAATAGTTAAACTTCACCTATCAAAGAGTACCCATTCGAGTTTAAAAATGACTGTTGCCAAAGGTTCTTATGTTGAAAACGGGCTTGGTAGAAAATTTGCAAAGGATGGCCCAAGCCCTATAAGTCACCACTCAAGCCAATAAAAGAGGATTAGGATTCAAGGCTAATGCACACTTAAGAAAGCAGCAAAAAAAGAGGATCTAAAATTAGGAGATAACATAATTATTGGGTCAGAGAGGGAATCAAAGCCGACAATGTTCCCATCTCTCCATGAGATATTTCATTTAGGAGGATGAATTGATCCAAACCAACCAGAAGAGCAAAAGGCTAAAGATGACTTGGTCATCTTAAATAGAGCACTTAACAACCTCTATCTCTAAGATACCGAGCCATAAAATTCATATCCTTCCATTAAGACTTGATTTTAATGACAGGGTCATAACGGAAGCCCTTACACTTTTCCTATCCCTTTCATGTAACATCAAGAAATGAAAGCTACCTACCCTCGACCAAAGGTATATAGGTGTCCTATGTAAGAGCCATTTTTTATCAAACATTATCAATGAAATGACTTTTGCATATATCATTCCATATTGTGTATCACTTTTTAACCTTTTTGTCTCGATTACTCTTTTACCTTCATTTTTATCCAAATCCCTTGGTTATGTGCGCCTTTTACAATGTTTATTTCTTTACCCTTTTAGGTGCCCTGACAATAGTGATATAGATGTGTCTAATGGGTTACTGAAGATCAATTTTGAATAGTCAATTTACACTAGTAAAGTTAATCTTGAAGAAGATTTCGAAGAGAGCTCCATACCACCATACCTCTTACAATTAGTTGAGTAAGGGAAAAAGTAAATCATGCCCCATAAAGACCCAACAGAAGTAATAAATCTGGGTACTTATAAAGATCGAAAGGATGCTAAAACTGAAGCCTTAATAAAGCCAATGACTAAGGCCAAGTTGATAGAATTACTCCAAGAATATCGGGATGTATTTGCTTGGTCATATCAAGACATGCTAGGATTGGACACTGATATAGTGGTCCACAAGCTTCCCATCAAGCCCGGATGCAAACTATTCCGACAAAAGATAAAGAGGATGAAGCCAAAAATGCTTCTCAAAATTAAAAAGGAAGTTAAGAAGTAGTTTGATGTAGGGTTTATTGAAGTAGCCAAATATCTAGAATGGGTTGCCAATATAGTCTTGGTCCTAAAGAAAGATAGCAAAGTACATATATGTGTTAATTATCAAGATCTGAATCGAGCAAATCCTAGGCATAACTTCCCACTACCTCATATCAACACTTTGGTAGACAACACAGCTAAGAATTTTTTATTCTCCTTCATTGATGGATTTTTAGGCTACAACTAGATCAAGATGGTGCCTGAAGACATGGAAAAAACAACTTTTGTAACCATATAAGGGGCATTTTCCTATAATGTTATGCCCTTCGAACTTAAAAATGCCGGGGCAACCTATTAATAGGCCATAGAAGCCCTATTACATGACATAGTGCATAAAAAATTGAGGTTGACATTGATGACATGATTGCCAAGTCAACGAAAGAAGATGAGCATGTCACAGACCTTCAGAAACTTTTTGAACTACTATGAA
>JBBYHO010538817.1:0-15329 GCA_038382025.1 Adansonia gregorii | reverse complement strand
AAACAAAGATACAAAAATGAAAATTCCAAGAAACTCCAGCCAAGATAACTTTATCATTGCAACAGCGACGAATCAAAACTCTTACAATAAAAGAAATCGAAAGCTACAAATATCTTATTTTTTTCAAAAAAAAAAAAAATCCTTTCAAAGATGATAAGAACAAAATCTAACTCAAAACTATTGGATTAAACCCAACCACGAAAAACAGAGTCCACAACTTTCCTTATCAATCGAACTTAATATTTGAAACCAAAATTATTAATCGAAAGTCTGAGTTTGACTCTCACATCTTCCAAGACTTAGAAAAAAAACATTGCTACCATTACTTCCTTCACTAATTTGTATCCGACAATCCAAAATCTGTTAAAAGAAAAAGTATGAAACTCCAGCCAAAGAATAACCCTTTCTTCAATTAATTCCTAATAAGAAGAAAAAAAATTCTCTCCTCTTTAAATATTAATTCCATTAAAATTAACAGAATACACCCTATAAAATTATTAATTTACGGCCTCACATGACAAAATCTCACAATCTTCAAATTTAGAATCATATAATCCTCGAATTGTCACTATCGCAATAAGCCTAGGACATGAATCTTGAGCGCATCAGATTTAGAAATTAATTTTTGGAGGTTTGCTAGTCACCACAAAATTACCATATAAATAAGTTACCATTAATCTTTTTGGACTATGTGTGATTAATAACCCATTGAGATTTGCATTTTTAAAAACCCTCAGAAGTGAAGTCTATTTATAAATCAGAATTATATAGATTCAAAAGTTGGTTATGTGTGGGAAAGAATTAACACTTCATAATGCTCATATAACGTGATACCTCTTAATCACGTATTATCCTAATTTTAATATTGATTTTAATATTTGATATTTAAAAATAATTTTCGTTTTATTCAATTATTTATTTATATTGCTTTTTTTTAAAGAATTGGATAATTATGGACACTTTGTTTTCAAAAAGCAAAAATGTTTTTACAAGTTAGAGTTTCAAAATAATAAACTAAATTAAGGGCCCTACACACTTAAACCAGCGGTCCAGTTATAGCATTCCTGGGATTAGATCTAATAGAATTTGGGTCTTCATCTTCAGAAACAAGCTCTTGCTACTATTGGACTTGAATTCAACCCCCTCCCCCCAAAAAAACTTACTTAACGTTACCTTTTCTCCTTCTAATACTTCTAAACTAGATTCACCATACATTAACAAAAATGCTCAAATAAAAGAAGTAATAATCGAATAGGCATTGATAGGAACTAAAATCCTAGCAATATCAAATATATCCATCCCGCGAGTGCTATTAGTGGTAGTAACATATGAACCCCATAGTTTTCCAATTACTTTGAAGACATTTTTTATCCACCGATGAAAGGGGACACTTGCAAGCCTTAACCAAACAAAACAATCTTGATCGACAACATGCGCCTTCTAAGGATTGACTTTCTCAAACTAAATATCCAGCAATGCTTTGAAATCTTAATAAACAAGCCTTTATTTCCACCGTTTCACCAAAAGTTGATAGTTTCCACCCACAAGCTGAACAGCTAATAGAAACCTCGAAAAATTTACTTTCAAGGATGAATAATGCATGAATTAAGCAACACTCACGTTGCGTTTCATTGAAGCCAATCAAAATCCATATGATCAATATCAATGTCAAAAATAATTGAGAGACTCTACATTTGAAACTTCCTCACGTGTGGATTTTTTTGCATGCAGGCTGCCTTCTGAAACATCTTGATAAGAACAATTATTAGTATTTCATTTAAAACAAAAAACGAAAACTAGAGGCTTGAAAGGTTCCTCAAGGAATCACTCCATTTGTATTTCTGTTGGATGCTAAGTTGATGTTTAATTGATGATTAGAAGAAGGGGGAAGTGAGAAACCTTTTTGATCCTAACTAAATTTTTTTTTATAATGATAAAATAGCCATTGATTTTCCAACTATTCCCTTGAATAATTGAATGGAGAAGTTCTCATTCCTTTTTTAATCATACAAAAGCATAAAAATATGTGAAATGATTATTAGTATTACATTTGAAGAAGATTAAACGTCTTTAACTTTTTTAAAAATGTCAAAAGCTGCCTATAATACATTATTGGACACTCTTCTATTAAGGTTTACCACGAAAGGCGTATGCTAAAAGGATCACAAATCCCTTCCAATGAGGGTGTTGAAACCAACGTAGTAGGCATATCATTTTGATACTAATACTTATTGAAATTAGTGCATTTCTACATGTCATTTTAGATTTATTAGTATTTTCCAAATACTTTTATCATATATATAATCCATTTTCAAATTCTTTAATAAAATTAAATTATGTGCAAATGAACATATATTTTTGTTACATACATGTCTATAAGTTCATGTGCAAATATAAGTTTTTAAAATTAATATATTTAATATTTAAAATTTAAAATTTTCAATAAATGTAATAAATATAAACATATTAGAAAAAATTATAAATTATTATTAGTTAGGTTTAATAACCTAATTAATGAATATTGAATAAAATACTAAAAAAGAATTGAAAGTGAACGTGAGAGAAATTATTATAAATTAGTTAAAAAGAATCAGATAAGAAAAAAGGTTTTTTTTAATGAAAAATCAAAATCCTATATTAATTGATCTTTGTTGGTGTCACTCGGAATGGTCTATATGATTGGTACAAGTCAATGTGAATAGTAAAAGTTGTTACAATCAATACTGAACGGTACCAAAACTAAAATGATATAATGCCATCATCCTATCCTCCCTAACTCTTACACTAGACTTGTCACATGCTAGAGACATTACAGATATTCCTGATCCAATACCCTTTATTTTGTCTTCAATATATATATATTCAGTAAGTTTGTTTCCAAACGAGGTCTTTTCTATGCATAAATTCATTAACGTGTTGACTTTGCCCTCTAACTCAATTGAATTAACTTTTATCTATTGAACAAAGTTGATCAGTCATAATCGATACCACTCATTTAGTAAAGTTCCCCTTGTAAATTTGTTATATTTTTAAAAGATCTAACATTCGCCTCATGAAGGAGTATACCAAAACAATTAATCCAAGCGGTTTTGTGTCTGAACTCGCTATCATTTGATCATGAAGGGTCAATGTCAAAAAACGTTCAACCTCAAAGTGACCTTTTGCCTTACCGATAAAGCCAAACTCCAGTTTGTGAAATACTTCATCATCTATGGTTGTTTGACAAGACTCTTTTGATGCACTCTGACTTCTTTGCTAGTTTCTCTATCATCATTCATAATATTTTTATAGTCAACTATGTACTATTTTGTCTTCTCATTAGTAATACTTATTTTCATAAAATCTTTATGGCTTAAAAACAACCTTTTTGTCCACTTCTGTCTCTACTTTGGTAGATGTAGCCCCTGAACATTTGGTTTTGCATGTAAATTCTCAAACAATTTAACTTTATTATAGTATAAATACCTACGCTAACTCCAATCTTATTACCTAACCACCATACCTTATTTTTCATGGCTCTTTTGGCCAATTCTAAAATAACAAGACGAACAAAACTAATTGTTTTCTCTTATGCTCTTTGTTTGTGAAAACAAACATGTTTCCATAATGGTGAAAATCTTGGAGTAGCCATCTCAAATGATCTTTCAGAGGAATGTCGTTAACGAAAACAAAGGATAGCATAGGAAAATAGAATGATAACTATTGCTTTGGTACATGGAATTTTCTATATGTAGATCAAATGCAAATTATAAGTTGAAATGACTCAATAATTTTAGATGTAGTGTTCATTTTGTCATATTTGAATATAATATCAATATCACATCAACTTAAGATATTATCGATGTAAAATAACATCACTCAAAAGTCTTACACACGCATAAATCCAATAGTAATGAACAAAACAAACTAGCTACCACTTACAATGGAAACAAATTCTATATGCAACAAACATAACAAATCTTGTATTTCATATTAACCTTCTATCTTAAAATCATGACTAGGAGGTAAGCAAATCAAGTTTGAATACATGCAACAAACTTAAGATTTAATCAATGTTGAATATTAGACTCGATAAAATTTTTCCTACTTCTCATTATGGGCTATTCTTAGGCTAAAACTTTGTTTGAACCATCCATTTTCTTGCTTCAAATTTGAGACGTCTGAAGTTGGATTTTTTCTTCTCACTTGGTTTATAAGTTAGTTTTGTGCTTTGCTTTTCAATGATATCACATAAAGTTAAAAATTATATATAATTGAACAAGCTTCAATATATATATATATATATATTTATATATAAAACAAACTATCACAACAATTAATATACCAAACACAAAAAATCAAACAAAATTCAAAATAAAATTGGAACAGACCATATAAATAGAAACTTAATTGAACCTAAGATCATAAGATTACGAGATACTTTTTTTGCTAGTGTCAAAAATCTGTTTTGCTTACATTGTACTTTTTGTTGTTTTACAGCACTCTAAATTATATATAAGAAACAATAAGTTAAAGAATTAAAGGAATATATACAAGACAAAGTAATTGGAAAATATGGGTAGGAAAAGGAGGTAAATTTTCGTTGTGGATGCACTTTTAGTCCTATCGCATCATGATTGCGGATGTAACATATGCCTTTGCAATCATTGCAATATTCATCGTCATGATTTTTTCGGTTTATACAAATTTCTATAACATATATTAATTATAATTACAATTATAAAATAATTTTAATGATTTCTAAAATAGTTTATGGTGCTCTATGATCTTTATATATATATATATATATATAAAGTAATTATTTACAAGTTAAAACTGAATGTTAGACATGTAATTCATAGTCATGAATGTAACCACGATAGATTGCTAACCATTTACATTTTAATGCGGTGGATACTGGTGATGAAAATAGTCAAAATCATAAAATAACAAACAAGTTGCATTTGCTATTTAAATCTTAGGTTAGTAAATGAAGTCTTTTTTACCCTTAGGTATAGCTTTTAGAATGAAATTGTAGGATTAGGACTCATTTTGCAAGAAAAAATAAGTTTTTTTTTAGAGATACATAAGCTTAAAGCAAAAAATTTTTCTTCAATTTCTTTTATTATAAAATTTAACATGATGCGACTCAATAGATGTGAAGTTTCTATAATGATGCCTTTTTTAACGTCTCTTGTTTTATGTAAATATTCCATGAGCAGAAGAAATTATTTTGGTAAGATTTGTTTTGGGATTATCATGCTTGGTTGCACTTGTCATGTTCAAATTACAGAAGAGACATCTATCTATAGAGGATGAAATTGAAGGATTCTTTCAAAGTCAAAAGAATTTAATGTCAAATAGGTACTCTTATTCTAAAATTAAAAGAATGACCAGAGGATTCAAAGATAAATTAGGTTAAAGAGATTCTGGGTCAGTATTTAAACAGAAGCTTCGAAATAGTCGGCCTGTTAGCAACAAAATTGTTAGGAAAGTCAAAAGCCAATGGTCAAGATATCATTAATGAAGTAGCTACAATTGGAAGGATCCAGCATTTTAATATGGCACAACTTGTTGGATTTTGTGTGGAAGGATTAAAACAAGCTCTTATATATGAGTTCATGCCAAAGGGATTGTTACATAAAGCCATATTTTCCAGGGAAAATAACATTTCTTTAAATTAGGAACAAATCGTTGAGACTCTTGTGGAATGGAATACTTGCATCAAAGCTATAATATGCAAATTTTACATTTTGAGATCAAGTCGCACAACATTTTTTTAGACGAAAAATTTGTCTGAAAAATTTTATATTTTGGACTTGCAAAACTAAAACCTGTGTACATTTGGATATATAGCTCCCAAACTATTCTGAAAACACTTAGGAGACATTTCATATAAAGCTGATGTTTATAGTTTTTGAATGCTGTTAATAGAAATGGTGGGAAGAAGGAAAATTTTGAATACTTCAATTGAACAATCAAGTCAGACATACTTTCCTTCTTGGATTTATGATCGATTTGATCAAGGTGAGGAAATGGACTTGGGTGATGTTGCAGATGATGATAAGAAACTTGTGAAGAAAATTATAGTAGTTGCATTTTTGGTACATACAAATGAAGCCCAATATTCGTCCTTCAATGAACAAAGTTCTTGAGATGCTTAAAATTGATGTGATGTCATCAAAAAGCCTTCAAAGCATTCGTTAGTGTCTCTCAAAATGTCAAAAGATCATATTATTAAGAATTAATAGACAAATACATCAAGTTTCTTGATGCCATTATGTGATTATCTTTTATCACCTTATAGTATTGTTTGCTCAACATTAGTTTAATATTACACAAATCTACCTACAACTAGGTTTCTTTTAGTTTAAAAAATTAAAATAAAAGATTTAACTAGTGCCGTATGAATTTTTAATTATTATTTTTCATTAGCGAAAAAAGGTGCTGAGGTCATAATATCGTTGAAAAGTTCAATAAATTTAGTTTCAAACCATATTTTTTAAATATATTAAACTATAGCAAAATATACTTAAGAAATAATAGGCTGAGATCAAAGGAGCCAAAGATAAATTCTTGTAAAGCTTTGTAAAACTATTCTATTTTCTTATAGTTTTATATAATTATTTGACAAAAATTTTCTAAGTAAAATTTCATGTATGGCTTATCCTTAATGGGTGCACTAACTAACATCAACTGAGGTACAGAATTATTAGGTGTTATTATCTAAACCTCTATCAAAAATTGTCATTAGTCTAAATTCAGTGATGCTATTATGCTCTTTTTTTTGGCAATGTAATCTTCTTTAAGATGTGCCATGACATTAATATTATGTATTTATATATAATATCAAAGCTTTATAGGGCATTATATCTTATAAGTGAGCTTACCCCTATCATCAAATGAAAAATTTAAACTCTTTCATTAATCTTATTTTCAATAGATCGAAACTTGATTTACTCCATCTATTATATTAAATTTAATCTCTTTATCTCAATTTTAACGAATTTAATCTTTGAAGTTTTATGAAAATTTATAGAAGAATAATAGGAAAGTGTATATGCAGGAAAAAAAATGCAGGCCATTGTGAAAAGGAAATGGATGAACAGTAATGTTAAGCATAAAGGAAAACGAGACAATTGGGCTCAAGTTGATGGTCAATAGAAATTAAAAAAAAAAGGAAATATAAATGACGTAATAATGTGAGTGTGGGAAGGCCTTTTTTACAAAAATAATGTATATTTTTTATTCTCGAATATACACCGATTTAAAATTAATTTCAAAAATATACTTATTTTTAATATGTATTGAGAAATCATCATGGGAGGAGGTGAGAAGTTTACATGTTGGGAACTCGCCATCTAATATGGCAAGTTCCCAACATAGGGGGATGAATTCCATTGAGTTCCTAGTGTTGCCCCCTCCATTACTAAGGTCATCGACTTTACCCTAACCCTTAAAATAATTAAAGGGAAGGGGAAAAAAGGGAAGGAAGAGCTCAGGCTCTATAAATAGAGCTCAGGCTCTATAAATAGAGCTCAAAGCTCTTTCTTTTATATCGAAAAAAGAAAGAAAAAATTTATAGTTTAAGTATTTGTATTTAAAAGAATTTTTTTTTATAATTTTTAAGGTATGTTTTATTTTTATTTGTAGAAGTATTGTTATAATGTTGAAATATATAGCTTTGCAATTAATTGTTATGATTAAATTTAATTTTATTATAACTAAGGTTTTTGTTTGCAGAAGTTAAAATTTGTTAGCACTGACTAAGGTATGATTTAAGCTTTTTAAATAAATAGTTTGAAATTTAATTTTATAATTCATTATCATGATTAAATTTAGTTTCATTACAATCAAGTTGTTTTAGTAGTTGAAAACTTTTTGAAAGATTAAGGTATAATTTTCATCCTCTTTGAAAATAATTATCGGATAATTGCATCATGCCATGAGAATTTTTCTACGATGAAATTTATTTATGTTGTAATTAAGGTTTTTCATTGTAAAAGTTGACTTAGTTTGATAAATTAATTTGCTTTAATGTTTAAAGAATTTTAACTTTTTTGTAGGCATATTTTTAAGTAATATAATGGCTTCATCATCATTATCATCATCATCATTGTTGAGATTATAGAAAATTCATATATTGTCAAGGGTATTATCTAAAGTACTAAACTTTTATTAATCAAATTTTTAAATATTACGAATTTAGAATCTTATAACTAATAAATTAATTACATTTTGAACAGGATTATGATCGATAGTTACAACAGCATAAATTTGCTTTGGAAAAACCAAATGCATAAATTATAGATTGTTTAAGGTTATTTAGATTTTACTATGCAACTTTAGTTAAAACCCTAAAATATGTGCCTAGACTAATAAAAGCCTTGACTGAACAATGGAGACCCGAAACACATCATTTCATCTTTCATGTGGTGAATGCATGATCACCCAAAAAGATGTAGCACTTCAGTTGGGATTGCCAATTGATGGCGAGGTAGTAACATGGGAAAGCCTCCTAGAATAAGGTAAGGTGTGCCTTGAATTATTAGGTGAGATCCCTCTAGCTGACTATTTAGAAGGGTCAAGGCTTAAAATAGTTTGGTTGGAAAGAACTTTCGCTATACTCCCAAAAAATCTAACTATACAAGATATAAAATATACTGCTAAAGCCTATATTTTACATTTAATTGGAGGAATGTTAATGGTTGATAAATCTAGCAATCAGGTTAATTTAATGCATCTTCCAATTTTGTGAGATTTTAAGAAGGCTAGAAATTATAATTAGAGTTTAGCTTGTTTAGGATTCTTATATAAGAAACCCTGTCGAGTCGCAACTAAAGGCATGCATGACATAGATGTTGTTTATGGCTACTGCAATCGTGGGCTTGGCATCGAATGTCATTTCTTGAACCAAGAGTTCTTGTATAGCCCACATACCCTCTTGCATTAAGGTAATTAACTTAAGTACTTCATTTATATTGCATTAGACGTAGAGGTTATAGTAAGATTAAAATTATTAAAATTTCATATATATTTGAATAGATGGTATGGTTGAAAGGATTAAAATTTACACCAACGAAGCTCAAAAGTATCAGATGAAGATTTAAATGTATCACCTCTGATAGGGTAAATATTTTAATGTAGTTGATTAAAATTCATGTATAGTTAACCCAATAGATACCATATTGTTCAGTAATAATTTTTATGTATTTTTACAGTTTTTATGGATGCCATATCATTCTAATGAGATATTGGCATGCCTCCCAATATAAGCATACGGAAGTAGCTACATCTGGCATACAAATATGACATTGATATGCTTTCAAGTTATAGATTAACACTAGGTGGATACGGTCTTACGCCAATTTATGATGCAACAACTAATCCCTCAAGCACTAGTGAACCTTGATAAAGTTCACAAGATTGACATGTGTGGTAATCATACAGAGAACTAGGTCGAAAAGCATAGAAAATGGATATGATTTTGGCAAAAGCATTCTATACTTATTGCTTCTATTTCTGAAAAAAAAACAAACAACAATTTTGAGCCATCAAATGAATACATGAGATGGTTTTGTGAACAAGGTTGACCTTTTACTTTTCCATCATTAGGTGTTAATTGGAGGATGAGGCAACCTATTTTGGCAGTTGTTCATAGTGTCAATGCCTCTAAGATGTCATTTAGTCATCCTGAACCAGAATATAATATTTTTTCAGTCACACAAGTGATGCTGATGAGGATAGGTGTTATCGGCTAGAGCCACCAACCAGTAGGTCAGATTTTAACCTCCTGACACAGACTTCAGGTCCAACATCTCTGACTACCATGTACCAGTTTAGTACTCCTGTTTCAAGCTATGGTGATACGAGTACCTTGATCATTTTTACGGTGCAACTTCCTCTAGCAACTTGAATCCATTTTTAGGTATGATAGATATAGGTATGTCTATGAGTGATGGATTTAAGGTTTTAGATATTGCAGATGAAGCCATTCAAGAAGAAGCCACTTAAGAAGAAGCCATTCAAGAATAAGCATTGGTGATGAAATAAGAGGTCGAGAATGTCGAACTAAGAGCACTAGTGGCAGTGAAACTAAAAATATTGATTGATGATTATTGCAACATGTAATAGGATAGCTCCACATTGTTGTTCAACACCACACGAAAGGGCCCTCCATCAATAGAATTTTATATGTAATGCTTTGTTTAATATGTATTTTTATCATTACTGTCATTTGCACAATATGTATTTTTATCGTTCAAATATTTTTGGTATAATTTCTATTTGTATTATTTATGATCATTAATATAACATGTTATATGGAAAAGATGTTTATGCTAAAATTAATCTTATTTTAAGAAAAAATATTCTTAATATATTTCTTCAAACCCAAAAGATGCTATGTGGAAATTACAAATCATACAATGGATTGCTTCTGACATGATAGAAACAATGTGACTAATGCCTAATAAATTTCTTAGAGCCCGAAAGATGTGAGAGATGCATAGGATATCAAATTCCTTGTGACACAATAGAAAAAAATAACTAATGCCTAATAAATTTCTTGGAACCTGAAAGATATGACAGATGCATAGGGTATCGGTGATCTCTGTGTTGGGATGCAGTTTGCTACGAAAGAGGTGGAGCTATCAAGCACTATAATATCAAATACTGCATAGATTACAGAGTTATTGAATCTATGCCAACCAAGTATCATGGTAACTACAAAATGTATGGCACAGGGTTCAACTAGAGTATAAGGGCAACATTGTTAAAAAAGAAATAAGTTTGGGAGATTAGAAAATAAAATGGCTTTCATGCTTGAACATTTGGATGAATTTCACAAGATAACATGAAATTAGATTCTAACATTATTTGCTTATGCATTTTATCATTGGTCCAAGCGAATCCACACATTTCTATTGTGATTTTGGTTGTTGAGATATGAAATAGGCATAGGTACATGACCTCTTATAAGAAAGCATGGATAGTAAACCAGAATGCAATCGTTCGACTGCTTGGTGATTGGAATAAATCCTACAATGATCTACCAAAATAGTGAAATACAATATAACATTTTGTTCCTGGCACAATAGTGGTATTATAGACTGTACCTACATACAATGGTCAACTAATGGTGCAAGGTAAATGTATTTTCCATCAACTTTTTTGGACTTTTAAGTCTTGCATTGAAGGTTTTCCCTTTTATAAGCCTATTATACAAATAAACGGTACAGCCTTATATGAAAAATACCAAGGAAAATTGTTGTTAGCTACTGCATAAGATTGCAATTAAAACATTGTACAAATTGCCTTTGTAGTTATGGAAGGTGAGATAAATGAGGAATGGTAAGTTTTTCTCTGCAATTTATATAGATATGTTGTTACACAATCTGGTACCTGCTTGATTTCTAATCGACATGAATCCATTAAATATGTCAACAGAGACTCCGATAGTGCACGGAGACCTCTACATGCATATTCTTTATATTATATTCGACATATTACAGCTAATTTCATGAGAAAGTTTAATAATAAAGACTTGCATCAATAGGTTGTTAAAATGGGTATGTATTCGCAATTATGGTTATTTAATCTCTTAAAACCCTCTCAATTTTCATTTTTGTTAACAAGTTGTTTATAAGTCCATAAATTAACACATGATTGCTATAGCCTACAAGTTGAGGCAACCTCATTTTTAGTGGTACTATGAAAATCTTCGTGCAAAAAATACAAAAGTGGCCAATTAGATTGATAGGATCCCAAGGGAGAAATAGGCTCAATCATATGATAAAGGAAGATGTTATGGATATATAACAACGAACCTAGCTAAATGTCTAAATTCAGTATTCATCTTCCCATAACTGCTTTAGTCCAAGCAACGTATTTTAAGTTGGCTGAACTATTTGTTATGATGGGAAACAAGTAGATAGCAATGATGGAGGCAGGCCATACATACTGCAAAACAGTCACTAATGCCATATGAGAAAATCAAAGGAAAGCTAACTCCTACCTTATTCATAGGTTTACGTGAGCAAATCAATCTTTCCTGGTTGAAAAGCTAGAAAACCCACAGGAAGGAGTTGTGGCTTAGAACTACAAAGTTAATTTTAACGAGAGATGGTGTGACTGTGAAAAGTTTCAAGTATAAAGGTACCCCTATTCACATGCTATTGCTACTTGTGCTCATGTCCATATAGATTGCGTGCTACATGCATATAATATTTATAAACTGGAGACTATATCGAATGTCTATCGACATGAGTTTCAACCCATCAGGCATGAAGATTATTGGCCGAAATTTAATGGTCCACAACTATGTCCTAATCTAAAAATACGAAAAGATCCAAAAGGTCGACCAAAATCAAGTTATATTCCTAATCAAATGGAACTTAAGGAGAGGTACCAATCAAAGCGTTGTAGATTTTGCAAGAATGAAGGCCATAGCCTTAACAAATGTTCTTACAAATTTGACACCTCGAGGCAGAGTTCGCACCAATGATAATGCCAGTAAATGATTTATTAATTAAAATTTTATACTTATATATAAATCAAAGTTGTTTAAATTTTACATTCAATTTTCAAATATTAGTATATTTATATTGGTACTAAATTTAATATACTCACACAACATACCTAAAACTCGTAGTAACTTTAAACTATCAGCATAAATCATTACTATCATATCAAAAATTAAAAATCTATAATATTTATTCAAGTATAAACCTAAAATTATATTGTATTTAACTATAATTTAAAAAAATTAAAATCGTAATCTTACTATAACAAGATGAAAAAAACCATAATCTTATTATATCAAAAAAGAAAAAGAAAAAAAAGATGGAAAAAATGTGTTGGGAACTCGCCATCAAGTATGGCAAGTTCTGAACATGCATTCTCCTTGCCACTTTCCATGACGAGTTCTCAGTAGACAGCATAAAAAAGCATATTTTGAGAAAATTTTAAAATGGCATAAAACAAGAAATAAAAAAAAGTTACATTATTGGTATAAAAAAGCCTGAGTGTGAGAGTTAGAAGTTGGGACATTGGTAGAGTGGTAAAGGAGTTGGTTTTAGCATGGTAGATACAGATAGAATTGTTTTTCATTTAGGTTATTTTAGGGTTTGATTTATTTTTTATTCGGGATGTTTTGGATTTAGATATTTTGTAGTTTAAATTATTTTGGTTTTGAATTTTTTGCTTTTGGATAGTTTTTTGTTTGATTTATTGCAAATTTGTATCATGTATCCATTTAAAATATTTCAGCTTCATTTAGAATTTTGACTATAAAGTGACATTTTTGTTAATTTCAAGTGCAATAATTAATTTAAAAGGTAACACAATACTAAAATTAAAAATCCTAAAACTTGATACATATTTATATAAATATAAATTCTATAATATTTATTTACGCATTGAGTATAATTTTTTTGCATTTGAATCTTATTTATTACTTTTTGGTATTTTTTTTAAGTTCAAACACAAGCTAAATATGAAAGTCTAACATATGAAACTACTTATGTATAACAAAAAAGTTCCTACATTTTTACAGTTCTTATTATTATATATATATATATATATATATATATATTTTTAAATTTTTATGATGTTTATTATTGAATATAACTATAATTAATAATTATATAAGATATTTTCGTTTATATATAAGTTAAAATAAATATAAACAACACCCAAAACTTAAAAATCTTAAGGCTAGTAATGGAGTATTCATAAAGAAAACTAACAATATTTGCTGATCCTTTTTTGTGGGGAGGTGAGACAGAGCTTTTAAGGATCGTTTCCTAGGTTGTTTCTGCTAGCAAGTGATAGGCTGGCGAAAATAAGGGATTTTGTAGTAAACAATTCTTTCTTACATCAGATATGGAAGGGGTATTTTAGGAGGAAACTATTTGGGTATGAAATGGATATGTTATAGGAGAAATAAGTGTTGGTACACAATGACTAGCAGTCTTTTTCTATTAAAAACAAAAAGCTGTCGATTATGCTTAACCAGGATCATATCTCAACCCCAACGTTTAAGTGAAGCAAGTCATGGAGGTTTAAGATCCTGCCATAAGTGCTTGCTTTTTGTGGTTGTTTATTCTTGATGCAGTACGAAAAAAACTTTTTCCAAAGAGAAAGACTTCCGTTGGATGATTCTCAAAGCTTGTGTCAATGGTTTAAGGAAGAAAAGGAAGATTCTAATTATGTATTGTTTTTTTGTAAATGGAATTAAAATTTTTAATGTGCAGGGTTAGTTGGTGTTAGCCAAATATTTTCTGTTATTCGGCATTGATCCTTTGTTTGTGGGCTATTTTAGATGCTGGTGGTAGGCGACTTTGCAGCTACTTTATGGTCAATTTGGCTTGCTAGAAATGAGACTATCATTAAAGACATAAGATGGCGGTGGGAAACTTGCTTTTTATAGGTAAAATAAGATCTCTACAATGGATTAAAGCTATTAAGAAGTATTGTTTTATTGAAGAAGCAGCTTGGTAGAGTAATGCTTCTAATTGTGTGTATAAAATAGAAGACTCAACCAAGAAAAGGAGAGATAGGGCTAAATGAATAGCTCCAAAATTCGGTACAATAAAGTTCAATGTTGATGGGTCGACGAGGGGAAACCAAGGCTTTCTAGGGTTGGTGGAGTTCTTAGGAAAAGGGAAGAGGAGATAGTGGCTTAGTTTATGAGACCAGTAACCGTTGTAGAACTAATGGCCATTAAAATTGCCCTAGAACTGTTTAGGAGGAGTCGGAGAAAGGGGAGAATAGGCTTGTTATCAGTCAAGACTTTAAAGTTGCTATTTTCCGATGCTCTCACTCGAATACTAGATCTTAGCGATTGGCAGATATTTTCTCCGAAATAGATAAAATACGTGGAGGTTACATATAAATAAAATAAAATAAAATAAATTAGACACAGTAAAACATGATCAAGACGAGACCATTAGACATGCGATTAATTTTTTTAACATTTTTTTTCTAAATATGAAATCATAACGAGATTTGGTTTTGATAGATTTGTTAAATAGTAAGTTTATATTCAAGAATAAATTTAAAAAATTAAAAATTATTTGCATGTTAATATTTAATTAAAAAATATCAATTCTACATTTTATTTATATTGTTATATAAAAAAATATTTTTATTGTCATGTAATTTTTTAAAAACTCTCATGCCATTGTATTTCTGTCCTGTTATACTTGTATTGTGTTCGTGTTGGACATCAAATTTTTTTCCTTGCATATTAAATTCTAATCATTCCATCACCCTTTCCTAAGTTCGGGGAGTTTTAAAATTCCTTCTAAAGTTTAATGCTTTTTGTGTCTCGCTATATTGGATAGAAT
>JBBYHO010538754.1:0-13227 GCA_038382025.1 Adansonia gregorii | reverse complement strand
AAGTTAAAGCTCTTAACGAGAGAAAGAGTGAGAAAAAGAAGAGAAGTTCAATTGGAGGAAAAATTAAGAAAGAAGATATGGTTGCAATGTTGTTAATGATAGTTTCCATGGTTGGAAGACAATGGAAATAATAGTGAGGCTTAGGAAGACAATAATTTGAGAGAGGGAAGAGATCTAGAAGTATGAGAAGAAACGAAGCAAAGGGAAAATGAGAGAAAGTGTAAAAAAAATATTGAGATAGGTTAGGAGATTTGAAGCATGTAAGAGAAAAAAATGAAGCAGAAAGGACAAAAAAAAAAAGAAAAGAAAGAAAGATGGATTAGGCCCAAAAAAAATTAGTAAAAAAGAAAGAGATGGATTAGGCCCAAGAAAGCCAAATAATTGATGTATCAAACAAAAAGGAAATTCAAACTATGGGGTTAATTCTTTTTCTATTTTAGTTTTCTTATAAATTTCACCTTAACAACACAAGTATAAAATTTATTTATTCTATATCATCCTAGCAGATTCAAACAAATTTAGGAGTCTCATCATTTTTCTGTCTTTTTCCTTGATATTTTATTCTTTATGATTTTTTTCTTGAACTAAGCAAAGCCTCAAAAAAATTTCATCTTTATCATACGAACGAAGAATATGAAGTTCTAAAATTTCATTTCTTCCTTTGTTCCTGCAATTTAATTAGAGGCTTAAAAAAACTTTTATGCTAAAGCTTCTTTAAGGCGCTTATATTAAAATATTTGTTCATTTGCCAGAAATATTTAATTTTCTAATTAAATGCTCAACACATGTTGAATGGTAGTTAACTAGTTAGTAGCCCATTTAATTCATCAACTAGCATTGGTTTTTCTAGTCACATAATTGGAGGTTGCTTTCATACATTGTTAACTTCACATAATAAATGCAAAGAGACTATTGTACATAAACTAAGTAGTTACTTGAGACTTTTTACTTCTTTTTAAGCATTTGTACTACCCCTTTATGTTTAATTTGGCGTGCTTTTTTGGCTTTTAAAAAGCTTCCGAAAAAAATAGAGGAATTGCTATCGATTAAACCAAGGCCATATAGGACATTTTACGTTCTCTTCAAGTTGTTCATCTTTAAGAGTATGAACAAAGGTTTTATTAATTCAAGATATACTACAATGACTATGATAAGAAGAGGATTGCTCCATTTCACTAGTTGTATCACAAGTATGGTTATTGTGGATCATACAATACCAAGGTAATTAAGGTTGAGTCAGCAAATACCAACTATTCATACTCTTATATCCAAGGAGTTATGATCTAATCTAATCTTCATGTTGTTAATTTAAATATGTAAAAACCTCAGAATGTCCACTTACTGTATAAGGCTTTATAAATCAAAGTTATAGCAATAGTCAAAATCCAATTGCTCCGTTATTATCTCAATAGATGGAAGAAATTAGTTTTTTTTTTTTTTTCATTAACGCATGTCCATATTTTGCTAGTGCAAATTTAAGCATGCATTTAAACTATTACTTTGCCCACAAGCATATTTTTTATGTTGTCGTTGCAAGTGTAAAGATATAATCAGAGAGAAAAAAAGAGAAATTCTTATTAAAGATAGAATGAGTTCATTTACAAAATAATTAGTAATGGAAAAAAAAAATAAGGAATTGCTTCAGTACATTGTAAGAAAAAAAGGGACTATCTGGTTTTTAGTGAGGATTTGGGTGCAAAAGATTTCCTTTTAACACTTTGATTTTACTAAAGCTCTTTTTGTTGCTTTTTATATTTTTTTTCCTTTCTATTTTGGGTGCAAAGAGCTCAAACCTATTGAAAGTTACTTCTAAAGAATATTTTTTCCACTAGAGCAAATAAATTAGTTTTTTAAACAGAAACATAGCAATATTGTTGATAATATAAAATTTAGCTACTGAAATCATAAATATTAGAACAACAACCTACAGAAGACAATGTAGAGCACGAAGCCTATCTTTATACATCAAAGGGATGGTATCTTTAAGTTTCAACCCCACCTTCTGTGCACATTTGCTAGCAACAATTCTTTGTTACCCAATTTTCGTAGCTAAATTATCTAATTTGCAGTCATCTAACACCGTCCAGATATTCTTCCAGCCTTGTATTGTTATTAGCGACACTCGTAATGAACTTGGCATTATTTGAGTAATTTACATATTTAGTCATTGAATTTAGTATTAACTTTAATATAGGTTACAAACTTTTAATTTTATTAAATTTTATTACTAAAATTTTATTATTAATAAATTGGGTCACTTACATTAAACTCATTAAATAATTCTAACAAAAAAAAGGCAGTTAACATGCTTACATGGCTTATTTTTTCCATCTTATTAGGATAATGTCAAGCAAACATATGCAATGTACTCATGTTGAGTCAACTTTTTCATTTGAATTTACTTAATGGAGTTAGCATATAACTTAATTTTTTAATAATAGAAATTCAATGATGTACTTTGATAAAATTAAAAGTTTGTGACCTATGAAAGTTCATGTTAAGTTCAACAATTAAAATGTAAATATCCTGGATCTATTTCAAAAATGAATATTTTGAAACTTCTTCTACCAACACTACTCCTTAATGCTTATGCTTTAGCCAAATTAAACAATAGAGTCAGCATTATGCATATGCCTGCAAGAACTTCCCATTGGAATCCTTACAACTAGGTGAATAGTAGCTTTTTTGTTTTGGGTCAAAAATGCCATCACAATTAATCTTTATCTAGCCTTGATCAAGTTAAAACCATTAATCATACATGCCTACCTTTTTGTCTATTTGCTAATTAAATGTCCAAACTTTTTTTCCATACTTTAGGCTACTTTCTAGTAGCATTTTTAATTCCTTCATAAAATGAACTTTCAACTCTAATATTTTTTTGAATATAACCTCATATTTTCTTTTTCCAAACAAACCAACATGTGAAAGCTACTTGGACCTTGTTTTGCTTACCAGCTTCATATGAGAAAAAGATATCCAACAATCATTTATCAAATCTAAAAAGTTTATCCCTGATAGGATCACAAGATAATGAAGAATAATAGGGATTACTAGATAATATCCTTTTGTAACTAATAATCTTGGATAAAAATCAAATAATCTCACAAGATAATGGAGAATGATAAGGATCACAAGATAATGAAGAATAATAAGGATTACAAGATAATATCCTATTGTAACTAATAATCTTGGATAAAAATCAAATTATCTTGTAATTGATAATCGCCTCTAGGAGTTATCTTTTAGAGTACAAATCATAACCCTTATGAAACTAGTATAAATAAAGGTCATTCCACTGTATTCAACACCAAGAAATAACAAATTCTCTTTTTTCAATTGAGAATCATTTCTCTTTTCTAATTTCTAAGCCATTTTTGGTGTCAGAGCCGAGTTTTAGAGATGGGGAATGTTTGAATAACAGCTTGAAGTTGAAGACTTTGAAGTAGTCTGACAAGAGTCGTCATTGTCACCTTCGAAATTCATAGTTCCTGTCATTTTTTAGCCAAAAAGACTCTACTGTGTTCAAGAGGTCAAAAAACCTTGGATTGGAAAGTTCCATCACCGAAAGGTATAGCAAGCGCTCCTACACACCATTGTTGGAAGACTATGCACCGGTTATGCTTTCCACGTGCCGCACGCGCTAGCCAGAGGTTGAAGACAACCATGTTAGCTGCCACGTCAGTACTGAGGTGTCCAGTCAATGACACATCAGCCACATAACGTGCCACGTGTCATTTCACAACATCATCACCCAGTCAGCATAATTGCCTAGTCATTGCCATGTCACCTAACCACAATCTACCATGTGTCACTTTTGCCATATCATCATCCACATCAGCCCTTTGTCCCGTAATCACCACATCACCCAACCATCACCTGCCACATGTCCTTGACTGCCACAACATCACCATGTCAGCATATTTTTCCTTAATTGTATTCTAAACCCTAAACTTTTCAAAATTACAAATTAACCCTTTGATTTTTTGAAATTACACAAAAGCCTTAAATTTTTTAAAATTTTATTTTTGGCCCCAACTTTTGAACTTGATTCCTAATTTCATCCTTAAGCCATACCCTTTGTTTTCACTAGCCTACAATATGCCTCCAAGATGAAGATCGGTACACGAAGTTGAGATAGAAGAATTAAAATGACAAGTTCAATTACTACAAGAGATAGTGAATGTTCAACGAGCCCAGCTGGATGCACAAGGAAGGCAAATAAAAGATAATTCGGATAGTAGCGACACTTCATCAACCGGCAATCGTCAATCTCAGGGACACACAGTTTGCAACAGTGATATCAAAGTGCGCGTTCCAGATTTTAAAGGGAAGCTCCAACCAGACGAGTTCGTAGAGTGGCTCCAAATAGTTGAGCGAGTGTTCGAATATAAAAAGGTGCCGGAGGACTAAAAAGTCAAAATTGTTGCCCCAAGCTTAAGAAGCATGCTTCCATATAGTGAGAAAATCTTAAGAGAAAGCGTGAGCGTGAAGGGAAAAGTAAGATTTGAATATAGGAAAAGATGCGATGCGAGCTCACACGTAAGTTCTTACCTGAACATTATTATCAAGATTGTTTTCTTCAACTACATAATCTCTACCAAAAGACTCTATCTGTAGAGGAATATACCAGGGAATTTGAAAAGCTCATGATGAAATATGATATCCAAGAAAATGAGGAGCTAACAATAGCCTGCTACCTAGGAGGGTTAAACACTAACATTGCCCATTAGGTCCAGCTTCAACAATACTGGACTTTAGACGACATCATTCGTCTAGCCATCCATGTTAAGAAGCAAATAACCAGAAGACCTTTTTACCAATTTTCTTCCACTACCAAGAATCCTTCTGATGTTCGTAGGACTCTAGTTTAGCAACCCAGCTCTTCAAGTAAGCCTCCACCTAAAACTACCAAAGAATCCAGCTCCAAAGCACCTAAGTGCTTTAAACGCCAAGGTTTTGGCCATATTGCTTTGAAATGTCCTAATCACAAGGTTGTCACCATTATTTAAGGAGAAGCTTATGCAGCATCTAAAGAAGAAGACGAGCCCGTATTTGATGAAGAGCTAGTATTTGATGAAGAAGTTACAGCTACCGACCATGGTGAAACATTAGTGATCAGGCGAAGCTTGTACACAATGTAAGCAAAAGAGGAGTCATGGCTACGTCACAATATTTTTCACACTCACTGTACTACCCAAGTTAAAGTATGTGATGTAATCATTGACAATGGAAGCTGTGAGAATGTAGTATCCAAAAGCTAAACCTATCCACTCAAGTTCATCCACACCCTTACAATTACAATGGTTCAACAAGGGAAATGAGGTAAAAGTTTCTAAACGATGCCTTATTTCTTTTTCAATTGGCAAGAAGTATCAAGATGAAGTTTGGTGTGATGTTGTTCCCAGGGATGCTTGTCATCTTCGACTAGGGAGACCCTGGCAATATGATTGCCATGCTCTATACGATGGTCATGTGAACACTTATTCCTTTCTGAAGGATAGAGTGAAGATCAAGTTAACACCATTCCCACCTGTGAATATAACCAAGGCAAGAATGAGTCCAAGTCGTTAGTGTTTTTAATTGCTAAGGAACAATTTAAGGTGACAAAAGCAGAAGCCCAAACCATGGGATTGGTCTAGTTGCTTGAGTCAAATGAAGGAACCACCATTCCACTAGAAATCAAACAATTGCTAGCTGAATGTTTAGATGTTGTACCCAACGAAATTCCACCTAGACTCCCACCCATACGTGATATCCAACACACAATTGACCTTATCCCAAGAGTAGTAATTCTTAATAAACCTGCTTACAGGATGAGTCCCCAGGAATATGCTGAAGTTCAACGACAAGTTGAAGAGTTGGTAAAGAAAAGAATCCAAAAGCAAAACTTAAGATACACGGCTAAGCATGACAAGCATAGGAGAAAACAGACTTTTAAAGTAGAAGACTTGATATGGATACACTTGCGAAAGAAACGATTTCCAAACTAACCAAATTCCAAGTTATCACCCTAAGTCGATGGTCCATTTAAAGTTATGTAGAAAATCAATAATAATACGTACAAAGTTGAACTACCAAGCGCTTATGGAGTTTTTGCTACTTTCAATGTCTCCAATCTTTCACTATACTTTGAGGACGATGCTGAGTTGGACTCGAGGGCGAGTCCAGTCCAGCTCAGGCAGAATAATAAGGATCACGAGATGATGGAGAATGATAAGGATTACAAGATAATATCCTTTTGTATATGATAATCTGGGATAAAAATCAAATTAACTTATAAAAATCAAATTATCTTGTAATTGATAATCTCCTCTAGGAGTTATCTTCTTGGAGTACAAATCATAACCCTCTATGAAACTAATATAAATAGGAGTTATTTCATTGTATTGAGCATCAAGAAATAACAATTTCTCTTCTTCAATTGAGAGCCATTTCTCTCTTTTAATTTTTGAGCCAATCCCCATCGTGGATCTATTCATCCTTTAGACTAGATACGCTTGTCCAACCACACAACATATACATATAATTCATAGTTTTTGCTGAATATATTACCAATAATGAATTCTTTCTATCAAAAAAAGGTTTAGAATCCATATAATGTTCATATAAGTATGTTTGGAAATATAAAAATTGTCTTGAAATAAAAAAAGGGAGAGCAGTTGACAACTCTAAAGTAAATAGTTAAAATTTTGTTATGTCTTAAAAAATTTAACTATAAGATTCAAATCCTGGCTTTGGGTATTTGAATTCCCTTTTTAAAAACTTAAAAATTTATCCATAGGATATATTGTTTTATTCATGAAGATATGTTTCAAACACCGATTGAATCTTATAACTGCTTTCATCATTACTTATTTTAACACATATTTGCATGTATTCTCTTCAAAAACCAAATAATTTTGTTATGCCTACACTACATAAAGTTAGGAAAATTCTAGTGGAAGCTCTTTAGGGTGAGCTACCCCCTGCTCACCACGTCAGGTAACGTTGGACCCTTCCAACTAGTCCCGGTTGGAAGGGTTTTATTTTTTAATTTTTGAATTATTTTTATTAAAATAATATAAATTACTATTATTAATTATTATAATATATTTTATTATTTCATAAATTATAAAATTTAATTTTTTACTAATAAAAATATATATTTTATTATAAAATTAATTTTTTATTATTAAAATATAATAATTATTAATATACTCAAATAAATAACATGGATAATATAAAAAAAATAACATGGAGTGATAATTTTAACGAAAAGTAAAAGCAAAAAAAATTATTCTAGACCAAGAATTAATAATTATTAAAATTATTAATAAAAATTATAACTACAATTTAACCCAGCTTTTATCTACTATTTTGCTCTTGTGTTGTGTTCATGGGAAAGTCAATAAATTATATATATTAAAAATGATTTTTAAAAATAATAAAATATTAAAAATATTTTTTACTAAATTCTAAGCTAATATTTAAAAATAATAAAAAATAAAAATATATTTTATATTAAATTTTGAAATATCATTTATAAATAGCCAAAAAATAAGAACTATTTTATATTAAATCTTTAATTATTATTTATAAATAATAAAAAATAAAATATATTTTATATTAAATATAAAATTAATATTATATATGTTAGGGATCGGCTCCCTTCGTAAGGGAATCGACCCCTACAAATTATACATGATATATATAATTATATATGATATATATAATTATATATATTAAAAATATTATATTACATCTAAAATTATAAAATAATCTTGAATTATATTAAATACTGGATTATTATAAAATAATAAAAATTAAAAATATTTAATATTGAATCAAATTACTTTTTAAAAATTAAAAATAATATATAATATTATAAAAATAACATAATAATCTATTATATGATATAAAATATATAATAACATATTAAAATATTTTATATTAAAAATAATTACTAAATATATGATTTCCTATAACTAAATGTATGACTCACTATAACTAGATATGTGACTCACTACAACTAAATGTAAAGCAGATATTCAAAGTAGTCATATTCATGTATGATCGACATCACTTTGAGCATGATTTTATATATGCTAAGGCTAATTATTCTTATATAGTGGAAGGATGATGTTTCAATGGAAAAAAAAACTTGTAAGCAAAATATAGAAAATATAGTTAGTTATTATTGTATAATGAGATAATCATAACTAACTATCTTTGAAAATCTTTATTTGGATAAAATTTTTTAATCCCCAATATTGCAAATAAAAAAATAAATAGTAAATATATATTATAATTGAATATATATAGATTTTGTTATGTTTTTATGTAAACCTTTTAATGTTTGCATGTAATCTGGTAATGTTCGTATGTAATAAATTACACACATTACAGATGTGTTAATATATTTATGTAATCTGGTAATATTTTTATATAATTTGATAATACTTGTATGAAACATATTACTTACAAATATTACCTTTGAAGATTCTTTACTTACATACATTACGTATTTCAAAAATTACATACAAACATTACATAAACTATAATATATATGTGTAATTTCTTTAATATTTAGTTGTAATTTTACCAACTAAAAAAATATAAATTTCACATAAAATTTAATATAATAATAATTATTAGTAATATACCCAAATAAATTGTTAAACCAAAAGAAATTATGAAAAAATTTTCACTTCAAAATTTACTGTAGCAATTAATTTTTTCACACATATAATGTATTTATATATCAAATAAAAAAATTTGAGAAAATTATAGTTATTCTTCATAAAAGAATATTTTACATACATACATTACAAATATGATAATATATTTATGTAATCAAGTAATGCTTTTATGTAATCTAATAATATTTGTATGTAAGAAATTACATACAAACATTACTTTTGAAGATTTTCTACTCACATATATTACATATTTCAAAATTTATATATTAACATTATGTAAACTGTGATATATATATGTAATTTCTATAATATTTAGTTGTAATTTTACTAACAAAGAAAAAAATATAAATTTCACATAAAACTAATTCTTTCTCTTAATATAATAACAATTGTTTGTAATATACTCAAATAAATAAACATTATCAAAATTAATTTTTCTTTGAAACCAAAAAAAATTGAAAATTTTTTCACTTCAAAAACATTACTAGAACTATAATATATTTATGTAAAATAAAAAATAAAGTATAATTTTTTAGAAATTATTTTTGTTATTTATTAAATATAATAATATGTATGAAATTAATATTTTTACTAATTTTGGAAGACAAAAAATTCATATTTTTGATTTTAATAATATTTTTGTTCATATTAGCAATAATTATATTCTATTTATAAAAAACTAATTTTATGATAAAATTTAAATTTTTTATTTGTCGGTAAGAATTACAACTAAAGATTATAAAAATTACATATAACGATTATAATTTACATAAATCATTAAAGTGCAGGTAATGTTTATACATAAAATTTGTTATGTTTAATGTATTTCTATAAAGAATCTCTTTGAAAGTAATATTTATATGTAATAAATTACATATAACTTTTACAAGATTACATGCAGAGATTATAATTTTACATGAAACATTACTAAAATTATAATCTGTTTATATAATATATAATATACATTTATATTGTGTAATGATTTATGTAATATATGATGTATATATGTAATTATAATAAAAATACATAATACATATTTTTATCATATATGATAATAAACTTATGTAATAGATAATATAATTTATGTAACTCTAAAATTTTATGTAATACTATTTTCTATTACCTTTACTAATATATTTATGTAACTTACAAAATTTTTATGTAAATATAATAAATTTATGTTTCACAATTTTTATTACCTTTTATTATAATTTATGTATTTTATAATATATATTTGTAATTGTAAAAAAACTATGCAATACTTATTTATATTACTTATGAAAATAAACGTATGTAATACATAAAAGTTTTATGTAAATATAATAAATTTATGTATTACAACTTTTATTATATATTATCATAGTTTATGTAAATAAATAATGTATATGTATAATTGTAATAAAAATATGTAATACAAATTTATATTATCAATTATAATAATTTATGAAATTTATAATATAATTTATGTAACTGTAATATTTATTTATAATTTTATCTTTTTAATAAATTATAAAATTTATTTAACATGTAATGTATTTATGTAATCATAATAATTTTATGTTATATTATATAATAATCTATGTAAAAAATTATAATCGGTAAAACCAGTTACAAGTTAAACCTTACTTTAACTTTACGGTAAGGATCTTATCCTAGAACTCCCCCATAAAGTTAAGGTCTAACACTTAAATAAGTCTAAAAGGCTTCGAGATCACAAACTATACCCCTAAAAATTGTGACACTTGTCTTTTACTATCATGAGCATGCAAAGTGCATATCGCCAGACAGTTATGACAATGACTAGATGGGTAGACTAGGTGGGCAAACTTGGTAGGTAGCACCAAGATTTTATGTAACACTATGTATAAAAGATTCAATTTAAGTCTAAAACCCTTATACTCTTATTTCATCATCTTTTTCCTTAAAATCTTTCTCCTAAAAAACTTTTGATTGATTTAAGTATTAAAGCATAAACTTTAATGCCCTCGTGACCTTTGTTTCCTTCTCAAGTCTACTCTATAGCTTCTTTACCACCTTTTACCAAAAGATTAACTTTAATTTTTAAAGACCATCAATAAAATTTCTCTCTCAGTTTATAGTTAAGGAATCATGTATGTTCAAGAATATCTTGAAGTGAAATTGTAAGTTCTTTATTTAGGCATGTGGGTATAATGTTTTCAAGAAACTATTTGCTCTATAATAAAAAAATTATTATCTTAAAGAAAAATTTCTTAGAAGTGTTTTGCCTAAGATTTTTTTTCATCAAATTAGATTGCATGTCTTTAATTATACAACAATTTTAAGGTGGTAGATTTTCTCAAATGATGACTTTTGCAATCAAACTTTATGTTTTTGAAGTCAAAAACTTGAAAGGTACTAACAAATGTTTTTAATATTTGAACTATAAACTAAAAACAAACTTACAAATTGTTCTTGGACAATTCTTGAAACAAGATAATTTTTCAAGTTATTGATTCTACAAATTTTAAATTTCAACAAGAGTAATTATGTTTGAAGAAAAAGGTAAAGTTTTCAATGTTTTAAATGGTAAGGTTTTCTTTGATATATCAAGGTATGCAAAATTCTATTGCCCTCTGTTATGTGATAGTAGAAAAATATTTTTCTATATCAAAAAGATTAAATATCTAAATTACATGTTGGTAATTTGATATATGTCTCTTAATATGTTTTATAGATATTTTATGACAGATTGGTATGTGATTTTGTTAAGGACTAATTATCTTAATTAATGCATTAGTCATTCTTTTGTATATTGATACATGCTTAGTTGAAATATGAACTTATTCACATCTTGTTAGTTATTATGAATTTAGATAAATGCTGTAAAATTTATTTTAGAATGTTTTAACAATTATTTGATGTAAACATGCATATGTCAATGTTTTATAAGGGACGAAAATTGAAAAAGAAAAATATGTGTGACAATATATTTTATACACATTGTTATAGTCATAATCAGGATTGTGAATTGTTATACAATTAAGCTTGGGATTTACATTATTATGATTATTGCTTTTTTTTTTTACCATTTTTATGATTATAATACACACTTTCATATTATTATATGATATTTGTATTGCTACATCTTTAAGAAATTTTGAGTTCAAGCCCTGTAAGGATTTCAAAGTGAAAGAAATATCTATGTTATATGTGTGATAAAAATTAACACTTTACAAAAGTGTATCATTTTAACATAGACAATTAATTTGGAAACAAATTAACATGGTAGCAAATGAAAATTCACTAAAATTAATTTAGTAATGTTAGAATTTTTTTTTCATATTATATATCATGTTATTTATTCAAATATGTCTTTCAGAGTTATAAAGAGATATTCTTTCTAAAGAACTTGTTTTTATTTATAAATAGGTTCGAAAATTTTTAATTCAAATTGAAAAGAAATTACATATTACTTTTAAAATATTATGAGAGTTTTTATTTTTTATTTTACAAACTTGAAGTACGCATAATGGAGTTTGGAAATGTTTTCCTTAATGATGAATTGAATAATATTTATATTCATCAAGCGAAAAGGTACGTTATTTAAAACAAGAATAAAAGGGAAGAAAAATGGAGATAAAATTAAAATCTTTCTATTAAATGGTATGTCAACTAAAGAAGATAGATTTCGTATATATCAATGTTGAAAAAATTAGATTTAAATTAAATTAGACTTGAATAAAATAAGTTCCAAATTCATAAAATGTTTGAATATTATCTTAAGTGATGCAGTTATATGCTGTAAAAAAGGTCAGGCATAATGTACAAATCAAATGTTAACAAATCCTCTTACTAAACCCTTATCCAGTGACAAAATTGCTAATATATTGAAACTTATGGGACACATGCTAGCGATTAGAAAAAATCTTAATTTATACTAACTCCATACCATTGATACTATTTAAAAACTTGATCATTTAAATTTACAAGACAATCTCCTCATTTGAAAATCATTGTGTATAAAGTTCAAACGAAAAGAATTGTCTAAGGAATTTTATATATGAAAACTAATATCATTCCTTATGCATTAGTACTTAGAATAATAGAGGCAACAAAAGCGAATAACTATTCTTGCTGCATCATTCTTAATTGTTAAAAAAAGGTTAGACATAAGTTTTTAATAGACTTGTAAGTAGAGTTTAAAGTAAAAAAAAAAAGGAAAAAGAAAGTTGCGGACATGCTTGATAAGTCTAACCATGCAAAAAAAAAAAAAAAGTGAGAGGTTGCTTGGAACTTACGAACCAATTAGAGTATGAATGCATTTTCTTAGTCAAGCTTGGTCACTGAAATAAACTTTACAGAAGAACTAATTTGCATATTTTCTCATAAGCTTGCATACATTTTCATTATTTGATAATAAATGGGTATTGCTACATATATTACCAATAATGAATGTTTTCCAAGGTGTAAAACAAGTTTAGAAACCAAGTAGTACGTAAATGTGTTAAAGAGTAATGTTTGGAAGTATCTTAATTATCTTGGTATGAAAAATTAGCTAGAATAGGTAACTACTCGATGAGGATAGTTG